>CM035799.1:46696060-46911060 GCA_020466265.1 Siphamia tubifer | reverse complement strand
AGCGGATGCTGCTTATATCACGCAGATTAGCGAGTGAATTCTTCTTCAGATGGACGTGCCGTATTTTCATCTAAGGTGGAATAAGGTAAAGTAAAAGAAAGCGACAGACACGCATACGATGTGTGTCTGTGTTTTCCATGGTTTTATGTTTTTATGTGATTTCCATGAAAAGTCACATACGATGTGTGTGTCCACCACAACTGTCTTACCTGCAGCAGCCACGTCTTGTTTAGGTCTGACTGTGTTTATGTGCAGAGAGAGAGAGACAGACGGACACAGACAAACAGAATAACATGCCACTTGTCGACTCCTCCAAATTTAAGTAGACTTGTGCTACGGGAGTCGACGTGTCTGTTAATGCCCTAATATATATATATATATATATATATATATATATATATATATATATATATATATATTCACTACCGTTCAAAAGTTTGGGGTCACCCAAACAATGTAGTGTTTTCCATGAAAAGTCACACTTATTCACCACCATACGTTGTGAAATGAATAGAAAATAGAATCAATACATTGACAAGGTTAGAAATAATGATTTGTATTTGAAATAAGATTTTACATCAAACTTTGCTTTCGTCAAAGAATCCTCCATTTGCAGCAATTACATCATTGCAGACCTTTGGCATTCTAGCTGTTAATTTGTAGAGGTCATCTGGAGAAATTGTACCCCATGCTTCCAGAAGCAGCTCTAACCTTAACCCGAACCCACCATGCTTAACAGATGGTGTCAGACATTCTTCCAGCATCTTTTCATTTGTTCTGCGTCTCACAAACATTCTTCTTTGTGATCCAAACACCTCAAACTGACATTCGTCCGTCCACAACACTTTTTTCCAGTCTTCCTCTGTCCAATGTCTGTGTTCTTTTGTCCATCTTAATCTTTTTCTTTTATTGGCCAGTCTCAGATATGGCTTTTTCTTTGCCACTCTGCCCTGAAGCCCAGAATTTCACAGCCGCCTCTTCACTGTAGATGTTGACACTGGTGTATTGTGGGTACTATTTAATGAAGACACCAGTTGGGGACATGTGAGGCGTCTGTTTGTCAAACTAGAGACTCTAATGAACTTATCTTTTTGCACAGTTGTGCAACACGGCCTCCCACTTCTTTTTCTACTCTGGTTAGAGCCTGTTTGTGCTGTCCTCTGAAGGGACTAGTACACACCGTTGTAGGAACTCTTCAATTTCTTAGTAATTTCTCACATGGAATATCCTTCATTTGGAAGAACAAGAATAGACTGTGGAGTTTCAGATGAAAGTTATTTTTCTGGCCATTTTGAGCGTTTAATTGACCCCACAAATATAATGCTCCAGAAACTCAATCTGCTCAAAGGAAGATCAGTTTTGTAGCTTCTGTAACGAGCTAAACTGTTTTCAGATGTGTCAACATGATTGCACAAGGGTTTTCTAATCATCAATTAACCTTCTGAGCCAATGAACAAACACATTTCACCATTAGAACACTGGAAATAGGCCTCTATACACCTATGTAGATATTGCCAACAACAACCAGACATTTGCAGCTAGAATAGTCATTTACCACATTAGCAATGTATAGAGTGGATTTGTTTAAAGTTAAGACTAGTTTAAAGTTATCTTCATTGCAAAGTACAGTGTTTTTCCTTCAAAAATAAGGACATTTCAATGTGACCCCAAACTTTTGAACGGAAGTGTATGTATGTATATATATATATATATGTGTGTGTGTGTATACAGTCGTATGTAAAAGTTTGGGCACCCCTGATTATTTTCAACATTTTCTTTTCTAAATCATTGGTTGTTTGGATCAGTAATTTTAGTTAAATATATCCTATATTAGACAAATACACTGATGTTTGAGGTAAATTAAGTTTATAGGATTTACAAAAAGTGCAATAATTACTTGAACAGAAGTAGGCAGGTGCATAATTGTGGGCACCCCAACAGAACAATCCATTAGTATTTAGTAGAAGGTCCTTTTGCAGAAGCAGCCTGTAAACTCTTCCTCTAGCTTCCACTGAGGGTGTGGACTCTGGGTGGAGGTTCTGGACCAGTCTTCTTTACTAAACATCTTCACTTCAGTCAGGGTTGATGGTTTCTGAGCATGGACATCCTCCTTTAAATCACACCACACATTTTCAATCAGATTCAGGTCTGGGGCCTCAGATGGCCGTTCCAGAACGTTCTATTTGTCGGTCCGCATCAATGCGTCAGTAGAATTGGAGCAGTGTTTAGGGTGCTTGTCTTGTTGAAGTATCCAGCCCCAGAGCAACTTCAACTTTGTCACTGATTCTTGAACATTGTAAGAATCTGCTGATACTGACTGGAATCCATGCCACCTTCAACTGTACCCAGATGACCAGTACCTGCACTGCCCCCACAGCCCCACAGCAGAATGGAACCACCACCAAATGTTACTGTGGGTACCAAGTGTTTATCTTGGAATACTGGCTTCTTCTTCTGCCATGCATACGCCCCTTGTTATGTCCAAATAACTCTGTTTTAGTTTCATCAGTCCACAGAACCTTATTCTAAAATGAAGTGGGCGTGTCCAAATGTGCTTCAGCAGACCTCAAGCGACTCAGTTTGTGGCACGTGTGAAGAAAAGGCTTTTGCCACATTACTGTCCCATAATGCATCTGAATAGTTAAAAGATGCACAGTGACATGATGTCATAGGTCTGTGGAGCTGGTCTGTGGGTGGACTTAGACTGTTGTCACCATCCTTCTGCTTTTCCAACACTGCCATTCTGGGCCTTAACTACAACTGTGTCTGTGCTCTTCCATTTCCTGTTTGTCACAGTGGAAACTGACGGCTCAAAGCTAGCTTTATGTATCCTTCCTCTAAACCATGATGTTGAACAGTCTTTGTTTTCAGCTCATTTGACAGTAGTTTTGAGGCTCCCATGTTGACACCCTTCAGAGAAGATGCAAAGAGGAGAGTGACTCACACCTGGCTACTTTAAATACCTTCTCTCATGATTGGCTTTACCTGTATATGTAGGTCAAAGGTCAGTGAGCTGACCAAACAAATTCTGTGTTCCAATAATTAGTGCTAAAGTTATTCAAATCAATAAGACAACAAGGGTGCCCACAATTATGGACCTGCCTATTTCTGCTCAAGTAATTATTGCACCTTTTGTAAATCCTATAAACTTCATTTACCTCAAACATCAGTGTATTTGTCTGCTATAGGATATATTTACCTAAAATTACTGATCCAAACAACCAATGATTTAGAAAAGAAAATGTTGAAAATAATCAGGGGTGCCCAAACTTTTACATACAACTGTGTGTGTGTGTATATATATATATATATATATATATATATATATATATATATATATATATATATATATATATATATATATATATATATATATATATATACACACACACTTATTCTTCTTCTGTTCATTTAGTTTTAAAATCTACTTTTGTTTTTTCTTCTGTTCAGACAAAAGTAGAGCTGAAGATTTCTGAGGAGTCTTCCTCTGAGGAGTCTTCCTCTGAGGAGTCTTCCTCTGAGGAGTCTTCCTCTGAGGAGTCTTCCTCTGAGGAGTCTTCCTCTGAGGAGTCTTCCTCTGAGGAGTCTTCCTCTGAGGAGTCTTCCTCTGAGGAGTCTTCCTCTGAGGAGTCTTCCTCTGAGGAGTCTTCCTCTGAGGAGTCTTCCTCTGAGGAGTCATCCTCTGAGGTGTCTTAGGCTGAATCCCAATTCACCGCTTGGCCCTACGCCTTACCCCTACCCCTTCGTTTTGTGCGTTTGGGCTGTCCCAATTCTCTTAATGCGGAGGGGTAGGGGTAAGGGCTATGGCTTTTCACCCCTTCAAATGTAGGGGTTAGGAGGAGCGCACTTTGTTTGGAGGGGTAGGCGATATTTCCCAGAACACAACGCGAATCATTTTAAAAATGGCGGCGGCATCTCTGATGGAAGCACATAAATGTGAGTATTTTTTCCGTAATAACACTTTATAACTGTTGATAAGGTGTAATAACTGAGGTGTTGTATAAAGTTTGACATTGTTGCAATGTGTAGTGGTATTTTTCTCCATAAAACGTTCATGGAAAATCAATAGTTTAACGTGGAGTAGTAATCGAACAATGAGTTCGATTACTACGATTCAATTACTATTTATGAGGCTGAAGGCATTATTGTGAAAGTAAAACAATACAGTTGTCGGGTTTTTAAAGCTGAAACCCGAGTATTTACAAGCTATGTAGCTGTTTTGTGTGTTATTCCTCTTACTGTTATCACAAATATGACCGTGTTTCACACATTCCAGCTCAAAACAAACAGCTGATCAGATTTCGTGCCAACAACGAGGCACGGTTTGTGAAATGAAAAGCATGGACCAAACAACAGTAGCAGTGAGTATTTAGAAGTGTAATGTTCCTCATAGTGGTTTGTTTCTATTATTAGTGTTAAGTCCACTGGGGTCAATCAGGGACAGCTGCTCAGACCCCTGCCTCCAGTCTGGTCACTCAATACAAAGCAGTGATTCCACAGAGGTCAAAGCTAATGCTAATGCTAAAGCATAAAAGTCAACTCAACTTAAATGGGATTGAATTGACATTAGAGGGAGATTTGATTTGTTCCAACTTCACCCATAAAGACACAGTGCTACTTTTGTGGTAGATCCAAATGATTCCTGATTTAACCTTTCTAAAGTCATTTGTTTAACATTTATTATAAAGTAGACCTCTGTATTTTTGACATTTTTGCTGTTTTCCAACATGTCATTTACAGATGATATGGATGCTCATAAAAGCTGTGGGTGAGGGACAGATGCTGTGGGTGAGGGACAGATGCTGTGGGTGAGGGACAGATGCTGTTGGTGGATGTAGGTGCAGAGGAGGAACACATGTCTACTGCTATGGTAAGTATACACACATATGTTATTTATTCATCTTATATATTGGTCTTTAAGAATGATAATATGTAGTAGGATTTATAAAAAACAAAGTAATGTTACTAACATGTATTGTACACAGAACCATTAGTACCTAATTGTGAAACACTTTGTCATGTTTATCAGAACGCTGTGGAGCCCAGTACTACTGAGCCATGGACCACCGCACCATCCCCTTCCCCATCCTCATTCCCACCGACAAAGAGGAGGAAGTCCAATGGACTTATGGACTTACTGGTTCAGGAGAGGCTGAAACAGGAGAAGCTCCACCAGGAGACACAGGAGAAAACACAGCACTTTCTAAAAGTGTTAGACAAAATGTAGATGTTATTGTTTGTTTTTTTTATTGATGCCTTCTGTTATGTTCATTTTTATTGTATATTATTTGCACTAATAAAAAAAGTCAAAGGAAAAAGTTGATGATTCACACTAACTTCATATTAACAACATCTGAAACTGATATTGATCTGGTGAACTTTATTTCACTTTAATAAACAAACAAAACATGACCAACAGTCATTTAACACAAATAATAAACAAGGTTTCAATGTTGCAGCATAAAAAACAAGTCCATTCCACATGTGTACAGAGACACCAGGGCCTCGTCTCAACACAAGCTTAGAACAGACATGTAGTGGTGCAACTGACAGTAGTTTACAGGATGACACACCTGGAAAGAACAAAAAGGAAGGATATTAGTTTACTTGTCTAAAATATCTGGCTTTCACACACCCAAACCAACACATTAATAACACAGACAATCCACTGCATGTATTTAATCATATCAACTTTGAACCCAGTTTAAAAAAACCTATCAACTACATGTTCACGGAAGGAGGAGAGTAGCAAAAAGCTACACGTTAGCAAAAAGCTACACGTTAGCCGATTGTTTACAACAGGATTAGCTAGGCTATGACAGAACTGCAATTAATCGATCAATAATTGAAACTACTCAAACACGATATCACAACTGTACAGTTAAAAGCACTTTAAACACACACGGAGGCTACCAGAGAGGAGCCTTTTGTCTGGTCTGGAGCATCACAGCAACTCCTTATTTGTATTAATTTGTCATTCTACATACCGTAGCATTGTCCAGCAGTGTCCCAAACATAGAAGACGTCTTCGCCTAATGGCATTCCTCTGAATCAATGCAGATATATGTACAAATAGCTGAAGAGCCATGGAAAGAGTGACAACCACATCAGCAGATTCGTTTGATTCCTTCGGATGACAATTGCCACATTCGGTTACGTCATAATTAGCGGCATGAACTGATGACGTACGCGAGTGTTGGAGCATTGTCCCATTTCGTAGGGGTTGCCTTTCTAGCCCTACGCCTTACTCCTCCGTTTGAAGGGGCAAGGAGTAGGGGGAAGGGGTAGTGGTAGGGGTTTAAAATAGAAATGGGATTGGCACTTACTCTTACTCTGTGATCTGCTCTGTTTTCCAGGTTGCACCCTTTCACCAGAACCAGTTCATTAATGGATTCACCACATCACACAGTTTTAAACCGGCGACATCTCCTCTGACTGTCAGACACTACTCACCCAGGAACAGGTGTGTAACTCACTACTCACCCAGGAACAGACGGGCCTGGGCAGATGCTCAGGCATAGCGGTGCAGATCCAGGGCTGAAGAAGACTGTTCCCAGGCGTCTGCCCAGTTCATTGTTTTTACTGGACCCTCGTTTTTTGACTTCATTTTTTTTTTTTTTTTTATTCCTCACACCAAAGAGCACCTTCAAAAAATGTTCCCACTATTCCTAAGCTCTTTGGATTTTCTCTCCACTTTTTTAAAAAACTGGGGTTTTTACAAACTTTCCATTTAAGTGTGAAGAGGTTTTCAACTAATACAATAAAAAATATTTCCAAACCCCCTGACCCTGGTGACCCTGGTCCCAGAGTGTGAGTGTAAATGTGTTTTTGTTGTGTGCAGGAATCACAGTAAAGCTCACCTGAGGCCGACCCTCCCCAGCACAGATCGCAGTAGTGGTCTCCTTGACAACCCCACCATCTTTCCCAGCTTCCCCAGCGACAGGCTGAATGGGGTCCGCAGCAGTCCGCCCACACGCCTCCCCAGCAGCCAACCCAGAACCAAGTTACCCTCCACCGCAGCCTTCCCCCGGAGGGATATGGTGGGCACTGGCCGAGTGACGGAACCCCCCCCCACAGACTACTGCCTGGGCCTAGGTCGAGGAAGGTAACCAAGCTAACACTGTGCATCAGGCTAATGCGTGTACACTGGTACACTGCGAAAATGATGACATAAAAAGTCTAAATTATCAGATAAAAAGGTTAAATTCCCAGTCACTGATCACAAATGGAGTTAATCCATATACAGTGAAGAAAATAAGTATTTGAACACCCTGCTATTTTGCAAGATCTCCCACTTGGAAGTCACGGAGGAGTCTGAAATGTTCATGGCAGGTGCATGTCCATGGTGAGAGAGATAAAGGAAAAAGAAAAATCCAGAAATCACAATGCATGTTTTTTTAACTATTTATTTGTGTGATCCAGCTGTAAATAAGTATTTGAACAGCTGATTAAATGAATGTTAATATTTGCTACAGTAGTTTGTTATTCCAGAAGTCAAAGGTTTCCTGTAGTTTTTCAGCAGAAGTCAAAGGTTTCCTGTAGTTTTTCAGCAGGTTTACACTCACTGTAGGAGGGGTCTTGGCCCACTCCTCCACACTGATCTTCTCTAGATCAGTCAGGTTTCTGGGCTGTTGCTGAGAAACACAGAGTTTGAGCTCCCTGCAAAGATTGTTGATTGGGTTCAGGTGTGTAGACTGGCCGGGCCATGCTAGAACCTTGATATGCTTCTTATGGAACCACTCCTTGGTTTTCGTGGCTGTGTGCTTCGGGTCGTTGTGGTGTTGGAAGACCCAACCACGACCCATCTTCAATGCTCTGACTGAGGGAAGGAGGTTATTCCCCAAAATCTCACAATCCACGTCCCCAGTCATCCTGTCTTTAATGCAGTCCACTGGTCCTGTCCCATGTGCAGAAAAACACCCCCAAAGCATGATGCTACCACCCCCATGCTTCACAGTAGGGATGGTGTTCTTCAGATTGTACACACTTAGTGGAATTATGACCAAAAAGTTCTATTTTGGTTTCATCTGACCACAAAACCTTCTCCCATGACTCCTCTGTATCATCCAAATGGTCATATGTAAACTTAAGACGGGCCTTGACATGTGCTGGTTTAAGCAGAGGAACCTTTGGTGCCATCAATGATTTCAAATCATGACGTCTTAGTGTATTACCTACAGTAACCATGGAAACGCTGGTCCCAGTCTTTTCAGGTCATTGACCAACTCCTGTCCTTTAGTTCCAGGCTGATTCCTCACCTTTCTTAGAATCATTGAGACCCCACGAGGTGGTCTCTAGCATGGGGTTCCACTCTGATTGAGATTGAGCGTCATGTTTAGCTTCTTCCATTTTCTAATGATTGTTCCAACAGTGGAACTTTTTTCACCAAGCTGTTTGGCAGTGTCTCCGTAGGCCTTTGCATCCTTGTGGAGGTGGACAGTTTAGTCTGTGGTGTCTTTGCTCTTTGGTCTTCACCATGTTACAAGTTAAAGTCTTACTGATGGTATGGGGTGGACAGGTGTCTTACTGATGGTATGGGGTGGACAGGTGTCTTACTGATGGTATGGGGTGGACAGGTGTCTTACTGATGGTATGGGGTGGACAGGTGTCTTACTGATGGTATGGGGTGGACAGGTGTCTTTATGCAGCTAACCACCTCAAACTGGTTCATGTGATTCAGGACGATACATGAGTGCAGGTGGACTTCTAATGGGTGGACTAACAGGTCTTTAGGGTCACAATTCTAGATGATACACAGCTGTTCAAATACTTATTTGCAGCTGGATCACACACATAAATCGTTAAAAAATCATGCATTGTGATTTCTGGATTTTTCTTTTTAGTTTATCTCTCTCACAGTAGACATGCACCTACCATGAACATGTCAGAACCCTCCATGATTTAGAAGTGAAATCGGAAAATAGCAGTGTTCAAATACTTCTTTTCAAAGGTCACCATACATTTTCTTAAAGCCTGGATTCTCATCTTTCCAATGATGTATGATGGTCATGTGACCAGAGTAGATGTTTGGAGTTATTACACATAATGTAAAGTATGGTTAGGAAAATAACACGTATAAATCAAGCAGAATACTGACATCGTTGAAAATGTATATTGAACATATTGAAATATTTTATTCTATTATGTTTGGTGTCATTTTAAAGGGGACACTCTGAGGCACCAGGGAGCATCAGAGAAACCAAATCCAAACACTGAAATACTGACTTGACCCGAAGGGTTCAGAACATGTCATTTACCCATATTATCTGATACACAGAGGGTGATCTTCAGTCTTCTATCAGACATAGTGTTTGTTTGTAAGACAGAAGTAGTGTGTTCTTATCCTCAGACTAATGTGTTGATATGTGGAGGTGAAAGTCAGAGGAGTAGAGATTGTTATTCAGCATTTTTATTTAGTTAAAAGGGTTCACATATATCATTTCTATCAGGTGTCAACGTTCATGGAATTTCTACTAAACAATGAATGCCTTGTTATTGGGTGAGAACATACTAGTAAAGGAAGAGAGCGGTTTCCTCTGTAGTACGCCCAACGCAAGCCTACAGCACCTTCTGTCGGGCTGCAAGGTTGTTCTGACACAGGGGCGTTATAGATGGCGGCACGACCAAGTCCTGACGAAGCTAGCTGAAGTCCTGGAAAATCGCTGACAAGACACAAACAATCAGTGAACAGGCAAGCAGCCCCAGGTCAGGTTTGTGAGACCAGGGGAAGGCAGTGGAAACATCAGCCGACAAGCCCCCTGGAGTGTCTTCTCTCAGGCAAGGGACTGGAGCATGAGGGCCAACATTGGCAAGCAGCTGCAGTTCCCAAGGGACATTACCACTACAGCACCCCAGCCTGACATCATACTCGGGTCTGTTACCACCAAACTGGTCATGCTTGTGGAGCTCACCATCCCCTGGGAGGAGGGATTTGAAGCAGCTTACGAGCGAAAAGCAGCCAAATATGCAGACCTGGCTGCAGAGTGCAGAGGGGCAGGTTGGTCTGCTACCATCCACCCCGTGGAAGTAGGCTGCCAGGGCTTTGTTAGCACAGCAACATCAAGGCTGCTGCGTGAGATGGGAACAGCGGGAGCCAAGCTCCGGAAGGAAATCACGGCCATTGCTGAAGAAGCGGAGAGAGGGAGTTTCTGGCTATGGCTAAGGAGAAGGGACAAGGTCTGGGGATCGAGGCAGTGAGACGGATCAGCTGCAGGGGGTGGCAGGGAGATGTCCCTGCCACAGCTCTGCCACCAGGAGGTGTTCCGGGGTTAAAGAGCGAAACACCAATGAGTGGTGGTCCCCGGCTGATGACCCTGCAGCTGACCCTAGGCACTGGAGGAGGCGCGGCAGGCATACTTGTCCAGCAGAAATTACATCACATCTGTATAAGCAATTTAAATGTTCTGTAGTGTTGATATAAATGTTCTGTAGTGTTTATATAAATGTTCTGTGGTGTTTATATAAATGTTCTGTGGTGTTTATATAAATGTTCTGTAGTGTTGATATAAATGTTCTGTGGTGTTTATATAAATGTTCTGTGGTGTTTATATAAATGTTCTGTGGTGTTTATATAAATGTTCTGTGGTGTTTATATAAATGTTCTGTATTATACCTTACTTTCCTAACCATAGTTTACATTATGTGTTATAACTCCAAACATCTACTCTGATCACATGACCATCATACATCATTGGATAAATGACATTCCAGGCTTGAAGAAAAGTTATGGTGACCTTTGACACTTGATGATTTCCAAATGTTGGGGCCCTGGCTCACGGACTATAGAGCCAGATAAACAGGTGTTTCCTGTAGTGGAAACAAAGCCATTGTTATTATGGTATGGAGTCACTGTCCCAGATTAAATGGATGTTTGTAAAGTCAAGTGTTCTCTGTCTTAAAGGAAAAATGTTTCTGCTTCTAGGAAAAAGAGAGATGACAAGTTTACAGTAAGTCTTTTCCATCTTTATTGAACCTTTATCCCCTGACATGTCTGTGCCGCTGCTTCTGCTATGTTTAGTATTCAACACACCTCTGCTCATCTTTTTAACTCCTTCTGTCTTTATGTTGTATCATTTTATTATAAAGTTTAGTTTCAACACACCTCTGTTCACCTTTGTAACTCTGGGTTACTTTCCGTGTTTCAGAGAGCGACGCCGCAGTCGCCGCCGCCTCCTCCCAAACCGCCGTCACCGAGTTTCGAGTTGGGTCTCTCCAGTTTCCCGCCGCTGCCCGGAGCGGCCGGTCAGCTGAAGACCGATGACTCCTTCGATAGCCGCTCAGCCAGCGGCGTGGTGCTGGGGAACGCCAAGGACCGGGTGAGTAACGTAACGACGGTTTAAAGTTTTTATGACGAGGACAGTTACGCTACAGTTCTGCATTTAGCATCAGGTTCCATTGACTGATGAAGATATGGCCTGCTAGAGTGGGCAGAGCCAAGACAGGCAGCAACAGGAGGGCTGAAAGTGGGCAGAGCCAAGACAGGCAGCAACAGGAGGGCTGAAAGTGGGCAGAGCCAAGACAGGCAGCAACAGGAGGGCTGAAAGTGGGCAGAGCCAAGACAGGCTGCAACAGGAGGGCTGAAAGTGGGCGGAGCCAAGACAGGCAGCAACAGGAGGGCTGAAAGTGGGCGAAGCCAAGACAGGCAGCAACAGGAGCACTGACTACTAACTGTCCCCATAAACAGGTGTGTTAATACAACTGTCCCCGTAAACAGGTGTGTTAATACAACTGTCCCCATAAACAGGTGTGTTAATACAACTGTCCCAGTAAACAGGTGTGTTAATACAACTGTCCCCGTAAACAGGTGTGTTAATACAACTGTCCCCATAAACAGGTGTGTTAATACAACTGTCCCCGTAAACAGGTGTGTTAATACAACTGTCCCCATAAACATTTGTGTTAATACAACTGTCCCCTTAAACAGGTGTGTTAATACAACTGTCCCCATAAACAGGTGTGTTAATACAACTGTCCCCATAAACAGGTGTGTTAATACAACTGTCCCCATAAACAGGTGTGTTAATACAACTGTCCCAGTAAACAGGTGTGTTAATACAACTGTCCCCATAAACATTTGTGTTAATACAACTGTCCCCGTAAACAGGTGTGTTAATACAACTGTCCCAGTAAACAGGTGTGTTAATACAACTGTCCCCATAAACATTTGTGTTAATACAACTGTCCCCGTAAACAGGTGTGTTAATACAACTGTCCCCATAAACATTTGTGTTAATACAACTGTCCCCATAAACAGGTGTGTTAATACAACTGTCCCCATAAACAGGTGTGTTAATACAACTGTCCCCATAAACAGGTGTGTTAATACAACTGTCCCCATAAACAGGTGTGTTAATACAACTGTCCCCATAAACAGGTGTGTTAATACAACTGTCCCCATAAACAGGTGTGTTAATACAACTGTCCCCATAAACAGGTGTGTTAATACAACTGTCCCCATAAACAGGTGTGTTAATACAACTGTCCCCATAAACAGGTGTGTTAATACAACTGTCCCCATAAACAGGTGTGTTAATACAACTGTCCCCATAAACAGGTGTGTTAATACAACTGTCCCCATAAACAGGTGTGTTAATACAACTGTCCCCGTAAACAGGTGTGTTAATACAACTGTCCCCGTAAACAGGTGTGTTAATACAACTGTCCCCGTAAACAGGTGTGTTAAACAACTGTCCCCGTAAACAGGTGTGTTAATACAACTGTCCCCATAAACAGGTGTGTTAATACAACTGTCCCCGTAAACAGGTGTGTTAATACAACTGTCCCCATAAACAGGTGTGTTAATACAACTGTCCCCATAAACAGGTGTGTTAATACAACTGTCCCCATAAACAGGTGTGTTAATACAACTGTCCCCATAAACAGGTGTGTTAATACAACTGTCCCCATAAACAGGTGTGTTAATACAACTGTCCCCGTAAACAGGTGTGTTAATACAACTGTCCCCGTAAACAGGTGTGTTAATACAACTGTCCCCATAAACAGGTGTGTTAATACAACTGTCCCCATAAACAGGTGTGTTAATACAACTGTCCCCATAAACAGGTGTGTTAATACAACTGTCCCCATAAACAGGTGTGTTAATACAACTGTCCCCATAAACAGGTGTGTTAATACAACTGTCCCCATAAACAGGTGTGTTAATACAACTGTCCCCGTAAACAGGTGTGTTAATACAACTGTCCCCGTAAACAGGTGTGTTAAACAACTGTCCCCGTAAACAGGTGTGTTAATACAACTGTCCCCGTAAACAGGTGTGTTAATACAACTGTCCCCGTAAACAGGTGTGTTAATACAACTGTCCCCATAAACAGGTGTGTTAATACAACTGTCCCCGTAAACAGGTGTGTTAATACAACTGTCCCCATAAACAGGTGTGTTAATACAACTGTCCCCATAAACAGGTGTGTTAATACAACTGTCCCCATAAACAGGTGTGTTAATACAACTGTCCCCGTAAACAGGTGTGTTAATACAACTGTCCCCGTAAACAGGTGTGTTAATACAACTGTCCCCGTAAACAGGTGTGTTAAACAACTGTCCCCGTAAACAGGTGTGTTAATACAACTGTCCCCGTAAACAGGTGTGTTAATACAACTGTTCCCGTAAACAGGTGTGTTAATATGACCATTAACCCTGTGTCTGAACTGTTGTTTTTCTACAGAATATAACCAGTGAGTCAAGTTGTGGAGGTGGAAACCTGTGTCCTTCAGCATCCAAAGAGCCGTTGCGCTCCTCCACTTCTCCCACTAGTTTCCAGCCCTCGCAGACCGCCGCCCCCTTGGGCTCAACACTGACCCCCTCCGTTGGACCCCCGCACAACCCTGTTCCCTCCATCCCAGCAGTGTAAGAACCAGACCAGAACAAATGCAAACGCTGATGAAGGCAGAGTAATAATAATAATACATTTTATTTGAAAGCGCCTTTCAAGATACCCAAGGTCGCTGTACAAAGATGTAGCACGATAAATACAATACAACAAAAACAACACAAAACCATATAAAATATAATAAATAGCAAGGAATGTGACAGGACTGTAGCAAGATACAAATATAAATATAGTAAATAAGAAGGAGAGGCCATGGGGAGCAGTTAGAGGGTATGTAAGTCTGAAGAGATGTGTTTGGAATTTGGATTTGAAGATGGACAGGGGGACAGAGTTATGGAGGTCAAGGGTCAGAGTTCCAGAGGTTCTGGTCCACATAGTGTTTAGACGGGCTGTGGAACTGTGAGGTGGAGAGAGGAAGAAGATCTGAGGACATGGGATGGAGTGACCATTTACAGAAGGTCAGAGAGGTAGGAAGGGGCGGAGCTATTGGTGGACTTACAGGTGTAGAGAAGGATGTTGTAGGTGATTGGTTGATTACTGGAGTCGGTGGAGTTGTTGAAGGACAGGAATGGTGTGGTGTGAAGACCGTGTTCTGGTGATGATCCAAGCAGCTCTGGACCAGCTGAAGCTTATGGAGGGACTTTAGGGAAGGCCAAAGAGGAGTGGACTAGAGTAATCAAAACAGGAAAGTACGAGACTATGGACGAGGATAGAGGTGGTGTGGGGGGTGGGCGAAGGGCGACTGGAGCAGGGGCAGGATTTGACCAGGGTTGTGGGAAAAGGTCCAGGAGGCAAGTGGAGGGTTTTGATGTGTGGATGACGTTGACTATTCTGGAGGGACTGGGAAGTTGGAAGGAGGAAAATGTCAGACTGTAAGAGAGAGGATTGGACATGGGGAGAGGAGGAGGGTGAGAGGAGAGGTGCTGGTGAATGGAGTTTATTTTATTATTGAAATAAACATCAAAGAGTTACAGGTGTCAGTGCAATTCTGGGGTGAACCATGGTGTAGAAGAAGAAAAACGGACAGTACGAGTTTTCAGTGGGGCAAGGGAGTTGGGAATATTTTATAGACCAGTGTTGCAGAGTTCTGTAAAATCATGAGGGTTGGAGAGAGAATCTGGGATAGAAATACTGGAGCAGAGAGGGTCCACATTAATGTCCTTTAAATTCCTAAATTACATGAGATGCGGAGGTTTGATTAAAGAGAGGCAGAGTTAGCAGGAAGTGGTCAGTTATTGGGGCTTCATCAGAGGAGCAGTTGAAGGGGGTGTGGCCAAAGCAGCAGAGTAAATCCAGTGTATGTCCTTTGTTGTGTGTCGTAAGTGATGATGATGAAGTTCAAAACTGTCAAGGGATGATGAAAAGTCTGTGGTAAGGGGCAGGTTCTTATTGTCTATGTGTATATTCAAATCTCCCAGAAAAATAATGTTAAATGACAGAGTGGAGAGTTGTGTCAGTAGTGTTGAAAAGTCCGTTAAAAAATCTTTATGGGGCGTAGGGGGTCAGTACATGGTAGCAACAACAGTGGGAGAGGATCCAGGCAGCATAAAAACAGAGCATTCAAATGAGTCAACGGCAGAAACTGAAACAGGCAGAACTTGGTGAATTACCGCAAGACTTCCACCATGACCATAGACATGGAGATGACAGAAGTAAACATAACCACTTAAGACCCAATGGGGTTTTCTGGCAAATTCCTCCTTAAATGCATGCCCAAATTAAAACGAAAGTTATGTATGTAACTACGGTTCTATGAATCCAGGAGTCCGCCAGAGGGCGGTGCTGAAAGCACTGAATGATCCCTTCACGCATGCGCAGTTCGAGTGGTAATACCAAATGAGTCACACCCGTGACCCTGGATGACATTCCAGAGGTAATATAAACCCTCGTCATCCATGGCTCTGTTCCTACAGACCCTTCTTGCAGAAAACGCAAGGGTCCTGAGTGACAGAGAAATCTGGTGGTCATCTGGGATTCATAGAACCATAGTTACATACGCAACTTTCGTTCTATTTCATCCGTACTGACCGCCAGAAGGCGGTGCTGAAAGCACTGAATGACGGAATACCGACAATGTCACGAAGGGCCCCGAGTACAAACTTCACCTAGAAGAATCAGAAGATCCTTGCTGAACAATGCAGCCAAAAGGATGAGCAGCGGCCACATTGACATTGTAGAATCTGGTAAATGTGCTCGGCGAAGCCTATTCAATTCAATTCAATTTTATTTATAAAGCCCTAAATCACAACAAAGTCGTCTCAGAGGGCTTTACAAAAACACAATCAACTACAAAAATAAATGAAAAGTCCCAGGCATCCCCTGTCCTTAGACCCTCCTTCTCGGCAAGAAAAAACTCCAAAACCCAGTGGGAAAAAGAAGAAATCTTTGAGGCTATGAGGCCGCAGCACATATGAATTCCAAAGAAACCCCTCTTATTGCTGCCCATGAAGTAGAAATGCCCATGGTCGAATGAGTCTTAATGCCAGATGGCAGAGCACGACCCTTCAGAGCATAGGCATTAGTGATGCGCGGGCTACCCGCTGGCCCGCGGATATCCGCGGGTGACCCGTGGGGCGGGCGGGTTGGGTCGCAGTTTTTAATACATATTGCGGGTTGGGCAGGTTATATTTAATATATATTGCGGATGCGGGCGGGGCGGGTCAGGGACGATCAATACCCGCATTTTTCCATACGACATTCCCAAAAATGGCACAATATGGATAGACTGAAGGTATACAATATTTCAACTTAAAATAACCTCAGTAAGAATAATCAACGACATATAAAAAATATGATGATGAAAGACAACTCAATTGACATCGGCAGTTTCATTCCACGAGAGGCGGCACGCTCCAGTCAGAATTAATGGGTAACAGCCACGTTATTTTCACATCCTTTGCATTGCCATCAACAGGAAAGGGTTGCCTTCATATCTTTACAGACCATGTTAAGACCGATGAGGGAGGATAGAGAGGTGTGTGCGTGCATGGAGCAGTCTCCACAGCTGTGTTATGAAATGGAAAGGAGCCCCGCTAACCTACAGTAGCATCCTCGTCTCTCCTCTCCTTCCAATTACTCGTACACTTAATTCTCCTATGACCCGCGAGTCGGGCGGGGTGGGTCGCAGTATTAATACATATTGCGGATGCGAGTGGGGCGGGTCAGGGATAATCAATACCCGCTGAAGTGTGTGTGTGTGTGTGTGTGTGCGTGCTCGGCTCGCGCATGTGCAAGCCCGTCAGTTCCTGTTTTGAATGCTGTTTTATCCCAACTTTTTGTTATTTGTTATTAGCGCCAAAATCTCCGTGAACACTCAGAGATAAGAGTGAAAATGTGGGACTTGATCAGGGAGAAGATTAAAACAGGCGATGCGAAGGTTGTACGGAAACGTTGTATGTGTTGGCTTTATAGAGTGATGATGTGGGTGGAGTCTATTTTATGTGCTGGAGTGCATATTGAGATGTTAGAAAGGAGGCAAAAATGATGCTTCATGACTTTTAACATTAGAAGCACAAGGTAAAGATGCTGCGAATGTACTATGTGAGTTTAGAGACAAATTTAAGCTCGCGGGTTGATAGCGGGCGGGTTGGGTTTATCGATACTTGATAGCGGGCGGGTTGGGTTTATCGATACGTGACATCATGCGGGTTGGGCGGGGCGGGCCGAGCCACGTCTTGGGTTTGGGCGGGGCGGGTTTCTGTAAAACCCCCTAGCCGCGCATCACTAATAGGCATGTTGGATAACCTCCACAATCCAACGAGATAGCCGCTGTTTGGAGAGGGGACCCCCCCATTGAAGGGCCACCACAACACACAAAGAGCTGATCTGAGTGCCGCATATCAGCCGTAGCTGTCACATATGCACGCAATGCTCGCACAGGGCACACCTCCGGCCCATGCCCATCCTCTCCTGGAGAGGGCTGAACCTGCGCCAATCTCAACGGCTGGTTACAATGAGAGTGGGACACCACCTTGAGCACGAAAGCCATGTTAGGCCACAGAGTGACACTAGTGCCATCAGGGCTCCACCTGAGGCATGTGGGACTGACAGAGAGGGCATGCAACTCTCCAATCCTTTTGGCCGAGACAACCGCTAACAAGAAGGCGAAAAACATCCGCCGGCCGGCCCGCTGGCATCGCTGCCTGGCCCCACGGCCCGTAGAGGGCATGGGAGGCGGCAGTAGCGGCGACCAGAGTCCGAAACCTGAGACTGCCGTACTTTCAGGCAGGGAACAAAAGTGTCCCTGTTGTATCCCTGCTGAGAATAGCGTGGGCCAGCACGCCCACCCTGAGGAGGAAGGTGAACGCGTGGACCAGTGGTCATGCGCCTGGACCCCCGAGGAGGGGAAGAAGGCACAGTGCGACTGAGCTCTGAAAGCTGTCCATTCTCGAGCCTCAAGGGCAGCTGAACCAAACAGTTGCCCCGGCTCCACGGGCACATTGCGTAGGGACCGCCGACATGCCCCGGACAGGCTAGACTGGGCAAGCCACACCTTTCGGCGAGCCTGGACAATGTAAGACATATTCCGTCCAAGCTCTCTCATCAGTAACGCAAACGCTTGCAGGGCTGCGTCACTGAAACCACTAGCTGCAGTCGCACCTTCAATACCCTGAAGGGAGGCAGACAATGCAAACATAAGGTGCGCCAGGGAATTACACAGACGGCCAGCTTGAGCCCCAGCATTATAAGCCTTGCTGATAAAGTCATCAGTCACACGACATTGAGGCCGAGAACAGCTAACATCTCTGCGTAGCGCTTCCTCAGGTGACATGATGAGAGAAGCAATAGCAGGTTCCACAGCTGGAAATTAACCCAGGCCAGCTGCAGAAGCATTATGCATAGACGACAGAGCATGCCCATCTGATGACAGGCGGGAAAAAGCACGAGGGTCCCTCCAACAGCTCCCTCAGATAATCTTCAGGGGGACGAACAGCAAAAGGTGCAGAAGCCCATTCACGCCTAAAAAAAGGCACTATGTGAACCAGGCTGCTCCAGCTGAGGGACCTCCAGTTGCAAGCAACCCAAGGCCTGACACATGACATCCTGCATAAAATGGTCTGTGTCAGCAACCAAACTCTGACCAGATGACAACAAGGCAGTATTAGAAGCCAGAGAAGACTGTGTCTCCTCCGGCCCATGAAAATGGCAGGCCGACGCTGCCAGAGAAAGAACATCGTCGTCCCTGGCCAATGTCGACATAGGAGAAGTACCCCCTGCCTCTGACACAGGAGTGTTCTGATGATGGGCATGAAACATTGACCTCATCAAGTCCAGCTCCGCAGACAACTGCTGAAGACAGGTCCCGGGTGGACCTGGTCTTCTTCCTAAGAGGAGCTTCTGCTGCAGCAGCAGCAGGCTCACAGAGATGCTTGGAGCGTCGAGGTGGGGGCAACGGTACCTGACCTGAAGGTGGGAGGTCAGGTACACCTGCTGGGGACACCTGCGCCATCCTAGCCAGTCTCACTGCCTGTGACATGCAACTACAGTTCATGCACGGATCACCTGACAATGCTTCCCTCAGGTGATCAGGGCCAAGGCAGGCAGGACACCGGTCGTGCCCATCATCTGCCTGAAGCACAGCACCACAATCCACACAACAGTGGGAACCATCCATATTATGCCTCCATTAACACACCGTAAACCAAAGTAATTGAAGGTGGCAGCCAGATAAGATAAAAAACACCAATGACTTAAGGCTAACGCTGGGAGCCGGCGCACGAACGGGTGCCTTCACCAGTTGTGATCCAAGACGAGTACTCAACAATAACAGCAGATGGCACACAGGTAGGGAGTCAGGATTTTCTGCACCAGAAAACCAAAGCTGGGAGCGGGTGTGCGGATGCTAGCCTTCACCAACTAAGAGGCGGAAATCGGATACAAAAACACACTTGTGAGTTAAGGCCAAAGCCGGGAGCGGGTGCGCGGATGCGTGCCTTCACCAGTTATGACCCAAGACATGTAATACGAGTTTTCAACAAATGACAGCAGAAGGCACACAGATATGGAGCCACAATCTGCACCAGAAAACCAAAGCTGGGAGCGGGTGCGTGGACGCTAGCCTTCACAAACTAGGAGGCGGAAATTAGATATAAATCAAACACACTTATAAGTTAAGATCAAAGCTGGGAGCGGGTGCACGAATGCGTGCCTTCACCAAGACGAGTATTCAACAAAAACAGCAGATGGTACACAGGTAGAGAGCCGTAATCTGCACCAGAAAACCAAAGCTGGGAGCGGGTGCGCGGACGGTAGCCTTCACCAACTAAGAGGTGAAAATCAGATATAAATCAACACACTTGTGAGTTAAGACCAACGCTGGGAGCGGGTGCACGAACGTGTGCCTTCACCAGTTATGACCACTGACATGTAACATTATGGGTATTCAACAATAACAGCAGATGGCACACGGGTATGGAGCCATAATCTGCACCAGAAAATCACAGCTGGGAACGGATGCGCAAACGCTTGCTGTCACCAAACAGGAACCGAATTTCATGCAAAAGCAACTCAAACAGTAGAAGGCGGCAGCCAAATAATAATAAAAAACAGAAATGATGTGGGGCCAGAGGTGGGAGCGGGTGACACTTTCCGTCACCAAGCATGACCCAACCACATGCAAAAACAGATCAATTAGTCCCCAGTAACTAGTCAGGAAACCCAAAGAAATGGGAAACTAACACCATTAGTCCATACACTGTCCACATGGGATGGGTGCGACAGTAATTCAAAAGAAAACTGGGAGAGCGACGCAGTCGTTACTTTCACCAGAAAGAAACGGAACACTAACACCACTAGCACCGTTAGCTGCATAACACTGTGGTCACACAGCAAGGTAATAGAGAAGCCCGTCGCAGCTCCAACTGTCAGACGGGCGTCCAGCGACAGGGCAAGTCAAGCATTTATCAAACTGCTAAAGCCATGCAAGTGAACTGCACGCCAGAAGAAAAGAGGAACAGAGCCATGGATGACAAGGGTTTATATTACCTCTGGAGTGTTATCCAGGGTCACAGGTGTGACTCATTTGGTATTACTACTCGAACTGCGCATGGCCGAAGGGATCATTCAGTGCTTTGAGCACCGGCCTCTGGCGGTCAGTAGGGATGAAATAGAACAACTATTGCTCTGCAACTACTAAGACTAAAGTCATGAACCTTCACCTGTGTGAAGATAACACCTGAACATTTGTCACGCATCATATATTTGTAACCCAATAACTCTGCTGTGATCAAATACACAGCAGAAAAAGAAAAAAAATCTGCCTAGATTGAAAATACATTTTTAGTGATTTTAGAGACTCAGGATGTAACTTGACAGTGAAACTGCCAATTCTGAATCTGTTTGTCCATTTCTGAACATTTACCATGTAAAATTTGAGGTTTGTGCAACAAATAACATTTATTTTAGTAAGGACAGCACTATAATTTGGTCACTTGGAGAGTAGTTTGGCCAAACATACCCAAATGTGTGGTTTTTTTGTTGTTTTTTTTTTACCTTCTAGCTTGATGCAAGTAACAAAATACTGTCGAATCTGCTGAAATCAGAACGATTATCAATACCCGGAACTGATCTTTGCCTTCGAAGTTTCCGCATGGGACTAAAAATTCATCGGACCTGTTTGTGTTCCCACTTCTCCCAGTGTGGCATTTTACTACAGGCGTAACTTTGGATTGGAATGTCGTATTGTAATGGTTTAAAGTGTGTTAGAGTCTATAGAATTATAAGATATTAGAGATTGACTTTGTTTTATCGGGTGTTTATAGTTACGTCAGACCAAATGGGAATTATGCGTGGTGTCCGGCCACGGAAACAGGTTGCTGTGCCGGAGGACTACCGGACTTTTATTCACTGTTTCTATATGCTAATCTATGCTAAATGGACTAAAAACAAGTTTCCTCATATTCTACATGTGTGGACAATAAATCCAAGTGGAATTTTATATCTAGGACCGACCTTTGATCCTAAAACACCGAAGGTAAGAACAAACTCAGAGCTGTTGTTGTGCAAAACTAAATCCTTCTTTTCTAAGTATTTTTATCATAACTCGGTAAATATTGATCAGATTTTGAAATGGATTACACCATTAGAATCCTTAAAGTGTTGGCTTTCTTCGTAGCACATGCTATTGCATGTATTATGTAATATATTGCGATACGAAATTACTTTGTAGAGAGTACACCGCCGTATGTATTTTTTTACATTCCTATTTACATACTCTGCATTATAACTGTGTTTGACTGAGAAAAAAATGGTTGACATGTCACTGTAGCCTAAAGTCTCACCTTTCCAACGATATATAACATACTGGGGTTATGGTTAGAAGGAGCTAGGTTAGCAGGTGAAGTGAGATGGATCCCTGTGATTGGGGACCTTGGGGTGGAACCGGCCGGTGTTGAATCATTGATCTGGGTTGCTGCCAAGCTTCAGTTAAACAGAGGACACCAAGCTTACGGTCGACGAGGAGATCCTGAAGGAAATGACCTTTGCTCGACATAGAGCGGATGTTTAGAAGACTGAAGCGAACATACTTAATGGTAGCATTAGCATTAACAGATCTCGCTAGGCTAGCCAAAGCACAACTGTCCGCAGCCCTGCCGGAGTTTCTGTGAGGACAACGAGTGGTGGACCAAAATTATTTTGGTCATATTTGAAGTACCTGCGAGACCCACGATGAATGTATCTCCGGCCAGGAACAGCGATGTTCGGGTGGTGGTACAGAACTGGCTGTGGTGGAGGTATGGGCAGATGCCAGCAGATCCAGAGAAGCTCTGCAGCTGTTAACCTGAGCAGTTCTGCTATCTGGTAGTGGCAAAGCTACCGCATACTTCAGGTAACAGCTGTCCAGATGAAAGCCCAGGGTAAAGGATGCACATTTGTCCCAGAACATGAAAAGCTTTCTATTAGCAGCAGTTTGTGCTTCATACATACGACTTTTAACGGGAACAAGTCATCACATCTTCAAGAAAATCACACACATTATTTTTGTAGTCATTTCTATAACCCTGATGGTTTGGTCAAATGTCCTCTGGCTTCATTTCACAGTCATAGTGTCAGTAACACTCCTGCTTCTTCATACTTTGTGGCACAGACTTCATTTAAACTTTCAAACACAGTCATTTTTGTGGTGTCTTTAGGATGTGATTGTCATGAGGGTGTGATTTACGGTTGTCGATAGAGAACTCAGTAAATCCACCCTGAAAAGACCAAAATCTGACTTTTTATCAGTGGGTGATGTCATCGCTAGAGCACGAGAGAAGAAAAAATTAAGCTGAAAAATGTCTCAATAACTCGTCCTCACGGCAAAACCATAAATAGTAGACAAACAATCTTTTCCACAAATGTTGCCATGGTTGTGAGAATTCAAACAAACCAGGGTTTGAAGATCTAGCTCTTTTTAAAGTGAACACCTGCAGACAATTAAGACTGTGGGAGGAGCTTTAACATGACTAACAGATCTGCTTAATTTTGCTGAGTTCAGTGGTTTTAAAACTGCTGTATCTCACTTAATTTTCACAGTACAAAAAAGAAAATATCTACTTGTTCCTCAGACCCTCCTGTCACTCATCATCAAATTTGTTTTCACCAATTGTTTACAGTTTTACCAAAAATCAGAGGCATGGTTTAACATTCAGACAGACTTTACTCCAGTCAGCTCTGTGTGTCTGCGTGTGGAACTACAGGCTGGTTTCCATGGCAACGGGGAAAGTCCCTTACTTTGAAAATGGGGGGAGCTTTAATAGAAGTGACTCAGTCCACAAACAGTAACAAACAGATTCACATATGAAGTGAACAGCAGATATTTCTTCCTTTCACCAGAAACAACTATAATGACAAGAGACAAACACACGCTTACATTTACTTCAACTGATGGATGGAAGTCTTTTTTCATATATCAGCTGATGCATTGGATATCTGCTTTTTTTTAATCCTCCAATATCAGCATTAGCCCCAAAAATTTTTGTTCCACATTGAGGGCGGAGCCATGACTACATTGGTTTTGGAAGGGGTGTGGCCTATAGGAGGGATACTAGATCAGATGTGTAATGGGTAAAAAGTTCAGATGAGTTTGCTTTTGTAAATGTGATGAAAGGTTGTGGTTGATTTGACGTGTCGCTGTTGTTTTCAGAGAGATGAAGGTGGCGGAGGTGAAGCAGAAGGAGGTGTCCCTGTCGGTGGAGAGAGTTCCTGGTACTTTGTCCACTGCAAGCAAATCTGTACAAGTCAATGGAGCTGCCACGGTGAGTATTAACAGTTTATTAATAGTTTTTGTGTGTCTTCAGGTAAATAGAATAGTCATACCCAAAAAGAAAATCCAAAATCAATCATGTTTGTTTGTATGTATGAATGGCACCAATGAACCAAAAAAATAGCATTTTCTGTTTTTTTTTATTGTCAAATAAAAAAGGAAATATGCTTGGTTTTTCATTTTCTGATTTTAAAATGAAAATCCATTGCCCGGGATATCCACGGACCGATCCGGAGCACCAAAGGAAAAAGAACAAAAAAAACACCCTCTAATTTTTAATTTTTAAATCGTCTTTAACACAAACCTCAAATTAATGGATCAAATGAACAAATGACTCAGATCTAAACTAAAGGAAAAACAACTGTGACTTAAACCCAGAAGGGTCCAGACCAGGACCTGGAGGACCACTGTCCTGCAGGTTAGAGTTGTTTTCATCTTCTAACACACCCGACATCAGCTGATCATCAGCTGTGCAGAACAACCATCAGGTGCAGTAAGAGGGAAACTTCTAACCCCTGACCCCCAACCCTGACCACTGGTCCAGACAAATTCAAATGTTTCATCACATGGAAAACAGTTGAAAGTTTTTATTTAATAAAGTATAATTTTATCAACATTTAAAGTATTGTTTTGCTTTAAGAACATGTCTTAAGATGAAAGCATTTATTTTTTATAATAGTGCTAATTAATGAGCAGATATTAAAGTTATCTCTAAAAAAAGAGGCAAAAAGATGTTTTCTGAAACTTTTCTTGTGAAAAACTAGTAGTGAGTGTTAAAGTTCTGGTTCCTACAAGGGTTAAAATCGAAAGTTACGTATGTAACTACAGTTCTATGAATCCCAGATGACTGCCAGAGGGCAGTGCTGAAAGCACTGAATGATCCTTTAATGCTTGTGCAGTAATAAAACCAAATGAGTCACACCTGTTCCAGGAGTAAAACCAACTTAAAACTGCAAGCAGTATCAAAGCCCTTCGCTGTCCCACACGACCGCCAACAACAGCTGATGGTCGTACTGTGGGCGGAATGCGATATCCTGCCAGAAACGCACGCTTTTGTATAAACATGTAGGGGGCGCTATGAGTGACTTATTTGAAATGTTACGTGATGAGTGGGTGTAGAACTGTGAGACTGACAACTGAGTCAAATTTGAGCCAAATCAGTGTTTTTATGTCCAATCTACAGCCATTTTAGTAAAGGTGAATTTGTAGGGGGCGCTATAGCACAAAATCGCAATTTCTATTGATAAACTGGTGTAGGACTGAGAGATAGATGTCTGTCAAAATTCAGCCAAATCGGTGTCCGTATGTCCGAGCTGAAGCAATTTATGTAGTGGTAATTTTTCCCGCAAACTTTGCAGCGTCGTAGCACAAAAACGATGCAACTTGTCCAAAAAATTCGGATAGACTCCAAAGATCCTTGTTGAACATTGCAGCCAAAAGGATGAGGAGCAGCCACATTGACATTATAGAATCTGGTAAATGTGTTCAGCAAAGCCCAACAAGCTGCAGCACATATGGATTCCAAAGAAACCCCTCTCATTGCTGCATATGTCACCAAAACACACAGAGCTGGTGTGAGCGCTGCATATCAGCTGCAGCTGCCACAGACGCTCAGACAGGGCACAACTCTGGCCCATGCCTATCCTCTCCTGGAGAGTGCTGAAACTGGCTGGTTACAATGACAGCAGGACACCACCTTGGTCATGAATGCTGTGTTGGGCCACAGGGTGATACTCGTGCCATCAGGACTCCACCTGAGGCGTGTGGGACTGACAGAGTGGGCCTGCAACTCTCCAACCTTCTTGGCAGAAACAACAGCAAACAAAAAATTTGTCTTGTATGAAAGCCACTTAAGCCCCGCCTCTGTCAAACCCTCAAAGGGAGGGTGGCATAGTACCTCAAGAACCAAGGAAAATCCCACACCCGGGGTGATATCTGCGGACACAGCTGATGAGCACCCCGCTAAAACAGAGAAACCAAGGGATGGCTCCCGACCGAACAACTCTCCACCACATCATGACAACATGAGGTGGCAGCAATATATATACCTTCAGTGTTGAAGGAGACCGACCGATATCCAGGAGAGACTGAAGAAACTGCTAAATAAAAGGGACCAGAGACTATATCAGAGCACCACTGGGAAAACACTTTCCACCTATTATCATACTGCAGCCGAGGTGAGGCTACCCTGGCATTCAAAATGATCCATCAACTGCAGCATGAGCAGTCTAATGGCCAGAGCCGTAGATGAAGTCGCTGAGGATTGGGGTGCCATATCTGACCCCAAATTGAAATAGCAGATCTTGCCTGTCGAGGAGCCACCATGGCGTGCCGTGACAAAGCTGTGCAGCAATGGAAAGGCAGGAAAAGGCGTCTGCAACCTGATTGTTGTTGCCTGACCGCACATCTCCTGATCTGCACATGCTTCAGATGGAGCACATAGCAGCCAGTTGTCCAGATACGGCAAGATCTTCATCCCACTGGTCTGCAAGGGAGCCAGGGCTGTCTTCACACAGGTGAACACCCTTGGGGAGAGGGAAAGCCTGAAAGGGAGCACCCTGAATTGCCAATGAAGGCCTCGATAGGCGTGTTGTGGATTTGGCCTCCGTCACGGTGACTCAATGACACAAAACAATAGATAAAAGTTTAACAATGTATTATATGAAAAATATAGACAGTTGAGTTATCTAATCAGTACAATTAAAATTCCACAATTACACATCTGCCGTGTTCCGAGGGATGGGCCCAGATAATTCTATCTTCACCAGACAAAGAGAGAGAGCGAGAGAAAGAGAAGTCGGAAAACAAAAAATCCATAGTCTGCTCCTCTTCTCCTCTTTTAAACCATTTCATACATCGCAGTGATGTGTGAAATGACCTGTGACGTGAACACGGCGCTCTTCCATCTTTGTGGGGTTTACGTTTCCTTGTCTCCGTACGTACTCTGTGCAGCTTATTCAGATAAACAATCCCAACCCTTTCCCAAATAAGGATAACTAGACTGACTGTGTGACTGAAGCACAAAGGAATGCTTACATAACTGCTCAGTCCCTCCAAGTTAATTTTAGGAGGCCTGTTGGCCTCATTGACCTCAAAGAAACTTCTCTGCACCTACAGGCGAATCTGAGGAACAGCCAATGTTAGGGCGCAGCAGATATATGAAAATAACCGTCCTTCAAGTCTATCGGAGTGAACCACTCTTGGTCTGCTAGTGACTGAAGGACCTCTACTGAGGTGTGCATGTGGAACGGGAAAACCTTCATGTAGCGATTCAGTCCCCTTAGGTCTCATATGGGATGAAATCCACCATCTTTCTTGGTTACGAGGAAGTACGTGGAAAAACAACACCTGGAATGCTGCAGAGGATCTACTGCCTCAACTGCACCCTTGGACAGGAGGGCAGAAAGCTCCTGATCCAGGGCTTATGCTTTGCCAGGTCGCGAATGATGGTCATCACGACCCAACCCGAGATGTTTGGCCAGCGTCGGAATTGTAGTCTTGTATCCATGAGTCAGAGTGACAACCACCCATGTGTCTACTGCACAAGCAGCCTGGTAACTGAGCTGCGGTTGGGAAAAACCTGAGACCACCACACTGGTAGGTGGGGAACAAAAGTGTCCCTGTTGTATCCCTGCCGAGAATAGTGTGGGCCAGTAGGCCCACCCTGATGAGGAAGGTGAGCGCTTGGACCAGCGGTCATGTTCCTTGACCCCCGAGGACAGGAAGGAGGCACAGTGTGACTGAGCTCTGAGCTCTGCCTCGTTTTTCAGGCTTGCACTTTCCATTCTAGAGCCTCAAGGGCAGCTGAACCAAACATTTGCCTTGGTTCCACAGCTACATTGCGGAGGGGCCGCTGACATGCCTCAGACAGAGTTGTTCGGCAAGCCAAACTTGTCAGCAATTTTGGACAACGTAAGACATATTCTGTCGAAGCTCCTTCGTCAGTAATGCAAATGCGTGCAGGGTTGCATCACTGAAACCACTAGCAGCAGTTGCACGTTCAATACCCTAAAGGGAGGCAGATGGTGGAAACATAAGGTGTGCAATAGGGAATTACCCAGACAACCAGCATTATAGGCCTTCCTGATAAAGTAATCCGTCACATGACATTGAGGCTAATGACACTGAACATCTGGGTGTAGGACTTCCATCTGCTGATTGGTGTAAAAAAGCATGAGGGTCCCTCAAACAGGAAACTCATATTTAGAGGGAGCAACAACAAAAGGCGTGGAAGCCCATTCACATCTGAAAAAGGCACTACGTGGACCAGGCTGCTCCAGCTGAGGAACATCTAGCTGCAACCAACTCAGAGCCTGATGCATGACATCCTGCATGAAATTGTCCGCATCAGTAACCAGGCTCCAAACAGATGAGTCAGAAGCAGAAGACTGCGTCTTTTAAACCCTATGAAAATGGGAGGTCGATGCCGCCAGAGAAAGAACATGGTCTTCCCTGGCCAATGTCGGCATGGGAGGAGAAGAACCCCCGGCCTCTGGCACAGAGCATCCTGATGATGGACCTCATCAAATGCAGCTCAGCAGAACAACTGTTGAGCCTTAGAAGTTCTTGGTTGGACCTGGTTTTCATCTTACGAGGAGCAGCTGGCTCACAGAGAGTGTCAAGGTGGGGGCAACGGTACCTGACCTGAAGGTCAAAGCTGGGAGCCGGTGCACGAACGCTTGCCTTCACCAGCTAGGACTGACACATGTGATAAAAACACTGAGTAACATGAGAGCGGTCAAGAAAAAGAAATGAAAACTAACACCGTTAGTCCATTCATTGTCCATATGTGTGCAACAGTAATCCACAAAGAAAACTGGGAGAGGGACGTGGTTATTGCCTTCACTGGAAAGAAAACAGAATGCCAACACTGTTTGCTGTGTTAGACGCGTAACACTGTGGCCACACAGACTCATGAGGGGAGCGCGAACGGCACCATCACCAACAGAAAATCAATGTCCTCCAACAAGAGAAGCCAATCACAGCCCTTGGAGCGCAAATGCGAAATCCACAGGGTTTATATTTGACCTCTGGAGCATCATCCAGGGTCACAGGTCACAGGTGTGGCTCATTTGGTTTTACTACGAAGAAATCATTATGTGCTTTAAGCACCGCCCTCTGGTGGACAGTAGAAATGAAATAAAACTAATGTTCTGTTTGTTCCAGTTACAAAAAACATGTTTTTAACTAATTAACTGTTCTAGATACAATAACATGTTTTAACTAACTGTTCTAGACCAAGGAACACGTTTTTAACTAATTTAACTGTTCTAGATAAAAGAACACGTTTTTAGCTAACTGACTGTTCTCGATACAAGAACACATTTTTAATTAACTGTTCTAGATACAAGAACATATTTTTAATTAACTGTTGTAGATACAAGAATAAGTTTTTAACTAATTAACTGTTCTAGATTCAAGAACACGTTTTTAGCTAATTGACTGTTCTCAATACAGGAACACATTTTTAGCTAATTAGCTGTTCTAGATACATGAACATGTTTTTAGCTAACAACTGTTCTAGATACATGAACATCGTTTGAACTAATGAACTGCTCTAAATAATACAAGAACACATTTTTAGTTAACTGTTCTAGATACAAGAAGACATTTTAGGTAACTTCTCATTTCAAGAACATGTTTTTAACTAATTAACTGTTGTAGATACAAGAACACTTTTTTAACTAATTAGCTGTTCTAGATACAATAACGTTGTTTTTAACTAATTAACTGTTCTAGATACAAGAACACGTTTTTAACTAATTAACTGTTCTAGATACAAGACCATGTTTTTGACAAACTGTTCTGAATTCAAGAGCATATTTTTAGCCAACTGTTCTGGATACAAGAACACGTTTTTAGGTAATTAACTGTTCTGGATACAAGAACACGTTTTTAGCTAATTAACTGTTCTAGATACAAGAACACGTTTTTAACTAATTAACTGTTCTAGATACAAGACCATGTTTTTAGGTAATTAACTGTTCTGGATACAAGAACACGTTTTTAGGTAATTAACTGTTCTGGATACAAGAACACGTTTTTAGCTAATTAACTGTTCTAGATACAAGAACACGTTTTTAACTAATTAACTGTTCTAGATACAAGACCATGTTTTTGACAAACTGTTCTGAATTCAAGAGCATATTTTTAGCCAACTGTTCTGGATACAAGAACACGTTTTTAGCTAATTAACTGTTCTAGATACAAGAACACGTTTTTAGCTAATTAACTGTTCTAGATACAAGAACACGTTTTTAGCTAATTAACTGTTCTAGATACATGAACATATTTTTAGCTAACAACTGTTCTAGATACATGAACATCGTTTGAACTAATGAACTGCTCTAAATAATACAAGAACACATTTTTAGTTAACTGTTCTAGATACAAGAACACATTTTAGCTAACTTCTCATTTCAAGAACATGTTTTTAACTAATTAACTGTTGTAGATACAAGAACATGTTTTTAGCTAATTAACTGTTCTAGATTCAAGAACACATTTTTAATTAACTGTTCTAGATTCAAGAACATTGTTTTAACTAATTAACTATTCTAGATACAAGAACACATTTTTAATTAACTGTTCTAGATTCAAGAACATTGTTTTAACTAATTAACTGCTCTAAATACAAGAACCCATTTTTAGTTAACTGTTCTAGATACAAGAACACATTTTAGCTAACTTCTCAATTCAAGAACACATTTTCAACTAATTAACTTTTCTAGATACAAGAACAAGTTTTTAACTTACTGTTCTAGATACAAGAACACGTTTTTGAGTGTTCTAATTTCAAGAACATGTTTTTAACTAATTAACTGTTGTAGATACAAGAACACATTTTAGCTAGCTTCTCATTTCAAGAACATGTTAACTAATTAGCTGTTCTAGATACAAGAACATATTTTAACTAATTAACTGTTCTAGATACAAGAACACGTTTTTAGCAGTGTTCTAAATTCAATAACATGTTTTTAACTAATGAACTGTTGTAGATACAAGAACACATTAACTGTTCTAGATTCAAGAACACATTTTTAACTAATTACTGTTCTAGATACAAGAACACGTTTTAACTGATTAGCTGTTCTAGATTCAAGAACACATTTTAACTAATTAGCTGTTCTAGATTCAAGAACAAGATTTTTAACTAATTAGTGTTCTAGATACAAGAACAAGATTTTAACTAACTGTTCTAGGTACAAGAACACATTTTAACTAATTAGCTGTTCTAGATTCAAGAACACATTTTTAACTAATTACTGTTCTAGATACAAGAACACATTTTAGCTAACTTCTCAATTCAAGAACACATTTTCAACTAATTAACTTTTCTAGATACAAGAACAAGTTTTTAACTTACTGTTCTAGATACAAGAACACGTTTTTGAGTGTTCTAATTTCAAGAACATGTTTTTAACTAATTAACTGTTGTAGATACAAGAACACATTTTAGCTAGCTTCTCATTTCAAGAACATGTTAACTAATTAGCTGTTCTAGATACAAGAACATATTTTAACTAATTAACTGTTCTAGATACAAGAACACGTTTTTAGCAGTGTTCTAAATTCAATAACATGTTTTTAACTAATGAACTGTTGTAGATACAAGAACACATGAACTGTTCTAGATTCAAGAACACATTTTTAACTAATTACTGTTCTAGATACAAGAACACGTTTTAACTGATTAGCTGTTCTAGATTCAAGAACACATTTTAACTAATTAGCTGTTCTAGATTCAAGAACAAGATTTTTAACTAATTAGTGTTCTAGATACAAGAACAAGATTTTAACTAACTGTTCTAGGTACAAGAACACATTTTAACTAATTAGCTGTTCTAGATTCAAGAACACATTTTTAACTAATTACTGTTCTAGATACAAGAACACATTTTAAACTAATTAGCTGTTCTAGATACAAGAACACATTTTTAACTGATTAGCTGTTCTAGATACACGAACACATTTAAACTAATTAACTGTTCTAGATACAAAAATACATTTTAACAAACTGTTCTAAATTCAAGAACATGTTTTTAACCAATTAACTATTCTAGATACAAGAACACATTTTTAATTAACTGTTCTAGATTCAATAACATGGTTTTAACTAATTAACTGTTCTAGATACAAGAACACATTTTTAATTAACTGTTGTAGATACAAGAATAAGTTTTTAACTAATTAACAGTTCCAGATTCAAGAACACATTTTTAGTTAATTGACTGTTCTGAATTCAAGAGCATATTTTTAGCTAACTGTTCTGGATACAAGAACACGTTTTTAGTTAATTAGCTGTTCTGGATACTAGAACATCGTTTTAACTAATTAACTGCTCTAAATACAAGAAAACCTTTTTAGTTTACTGTTTTAGATACAAGAACACATTTTAGCTAACTTCTCATTTCAAGAACATGTTTTTAACTAATTAGCTGTTCTAGATACAAGAACGTCGGTTTTAACTAAATAACTGTTCTAGATATAAGAACATGTTTTAAGCTAATTAACTGTTCTAGATTCAAGAACACATTTGAACTAATTAGCTGTTCTAGATACAAGAACGTCGTTTTAACTAATTAACTGTTCTAGATATAAGAACATGTTTTTAGCTAATTAACTGTTCTAGATTCAAGAACACATTTTTAATTAACTGTTCTAGATTCAAGAACATTGTTTTAACTAATTAACTGCTCTAAATACAAAAACACATTTTTAGTTAACTGTTCTAGATACAAGAACACATTTTAGCTAACTTCTCAATTCAAGAACACATTTTTAACTAATTAACTGTTCTAGATACAAGAACAAGTTTTTAACTAACTGTTCTAGATACAAGAACACGTTTTTGACAGTGTTCTAAATTCAAGAACATGTTTTTAACTAATTAACTGTTGTAGATACAAGAACACATTTTTAACTAATTACTGTTCTGGATACAAGAACACATTTAACTAATTAGCTGTTCTAGATACAAGAAAATGTTTTTAAATAATTAACTGTTCTAGATACAAAAACACGTTTTTAACAAACTGTTCTAAATTCAAGAACATGTTTTTAACTAATTAATTATTCTAGATACAAGAACACATTTTAATTAACTATTCTAGATACAAGAACACATTTTTAATTAACTGTTCTCGATTCAAGAACATCGTTTTAACTAATTAACTGTTCTAGATACAAGAACATATTTTTAATTAACTGTTCTAGATACAAAAACACATTTTTAACAAACTGTTCTAAATTCAAGAAGATGTTTTTAACTAATTAACTATTCTAGATACAAGAACACATTTTAATTAACTGTTCTAGATTCAAGAACATCGTTTTAACTAATTAACTGTTCTAGATACAAGAACATATTTTTAATTAACTGTTGTAGATACAAGAATACGTTTTTAACTAATTAACTGTTCTAGATTCAAGAACACGTTTTTAGCTAATTGACTGTTCTAGATACTAGAACATGTTTTTGACGAACTGTTCTGAATTCAATAGCATATTTTTAACTAACTGTTCTGGATACAAGAACACGTTTTTAGGTAATTAACTGTTCTAGATACAAGAAAACCTTTTTAGTTTACTGTTTTAGATACAAGAACACATTTTAGCTAACTTCTCATTTCAAGAACATGTTTTAACTAATTAGCTGTTCTAGATACAAGAACATGTTTTTAACTAATTAACTGTTCTAGATACAAGAACATGTTTTTAACTAATTAACTGTTCTAGATACAAGAACACGTTTTTAACAAAGTCTTCTAAATTCAATAACATGTTTTTAAACTAATGAACTGTTCTGGATTCAAGAACACATGTTTAGCTAATTAGCTGTTCTAGATACAAGAACACGTTTTTAGCGAATTAACTGTTCAAGATACAGGAACATGTTGTTGGTCATGCTGTTGTAAAAGGTTAAAGGTCAATGTGTGAACTTTCAGGAGCTGAGGAAACCTTCGTACGCAGAGATCTGTCAACGAATTAAAGACACACCTACTTCACAGCAACTGCCCTCCCCTAAGGAAGCCAAGCCAGCCTGTACGGGCGATGACCGGAAGTGCCCCCCTGAAGGACCCGCAACTGCAGGGGACGCCAAGACCCGAGACACACACCTTCCCTCCTCCTCTTCCAAACCTGGCTCGGCAACGGCAGTGACACCGGGTAGAGCGCCGCGAGAGGCTCGAAGGCCGCTGGGGCGATGGGCCTCCCCCCCTCCCCCAACCCCAGGGAAAAGCTCCAGCAAAGACGCCCATCAAACCCCCCCCAAGTCCCCCCAGTAGGGCGAGTGCAACCTCGGCCACTAATCTCCACAGGAGGCGGTCCTACCAGCATAGGCCACGCCTCTTCCTCTGGATCAGGGCTTGCAGACAGAAGCACTTTAGTGTGCATGTAGAGCACCCTTTCATTCTTTATTTATTTGAGTTTGGATTTTTCTTCAAGTTTAATTTTAGTTTTTCTTTGAACTTTTCTGAGACGCATCAGTGTTGATGTCGTATCAGTCAACATCATCGTCAGGCGATGTCGTCGTAATTGTCGGCCGGCATCGGTCAAAGTCGGCGTCAGTCGGTGCCGCCTTCAGTCGGCATCACTTGATGTCGGCGTCGTCAGTCGATGTCGGTATCACTTGACATCATCGTCGGTCGGCATCGGTCGACGTCATCGTGGGTCGATGTTATCGTCAGTCGACAGACTGAAGTTTCTTCAGTCTGTCTAAACAAAACTGTCGTTGGTGGGTTAAAGCCGGTCATGTGTGCGAAGCAGCAGCAACGCCCCAGTGGATGATGGGAAAGACTCACCCTGGTCTGGGGGTTGGGGGGGGTGGGGGGGTAGTTGTGCAGATTTATGTAGCTCCATTCTGGCTCATAATTAACACAAGATTGTTTTTTACACTTTCATATGAAAGACATGACATGACATCATGTTTGTTTACGTGGCCTGGTTCTGTGACTTGTGGTTCTGTAACCTTTGGTTCTTTAACATTTGTTTCCACTCGTGAATTAGTTTTTGTCTGTGTTATTTCAGCAGGTTTAGTTTGTCCAGTTACAACATGAAACAACTTCTGCTGTTAGTGAAAATGGTTTCACTGCTAAGTAAAGCTGGCTAAAGCTAGCTACGCTTTAGCTAGCTAAAGCAACAGGTAACATACAGATGAGGAACATACAGCAGCATATTCCTCATATACTGGGGGGGGGGGGGTCACACAGCAGCATATTCCTCATATGCTGGGGGGGGGGGGGGGGTCACACAGCAGCATGTTCCTCATCATGTGTTCGGAATATGGTGCTAATGTAACGTTAAAAACTAAAACTGTGGAATCTGTAACGTAGAAAATACTTGACTTCCATTGACAGAACCTTAAACTGTGTACACACAGAGTAAAAGTTAGAATATTCACATGCAAGTTAAAAAGAAACTAAAACATCATTAAAGCATCGTTAACTCATCATTAAAGCATCGTTAACTCATCATTAAAGCATCGTTAACTCATCGTTAAAGCATCGTTAACTCATCATTAAAGCATCGTTAACTCATCGTTAAAGCATCGTTAACTCATCGTTAAAGCATCGTTAACTCATCATTAAAGCATCGTTAACTCATCGTTAAAGCATCGTTAACTCATCATTAAAGCATCGTTAACTCATCATTAAAGCATCGTTAACTCATCATTAAAGCATCGTTAACTCATCGTAGTTTGGTTTGGTTTAGTTTAGTTTGGTTTAGATTGGTTTAGTTTACTTTGGTTTGGTTTGGTTTAGTTTAGTTTGGTTTAGATTGGTTTAGATTGGTTTAGTTTCAGACTCAGATTAACTTTGGTCAGTTTGTTGTTTTTTTTTTATTTTCTTCATCAGTGGAAAATGTTAAAGAGCTGAAAAACCAGATCCACTTGTGTTTCAAAACTCATTCTGTTCAGTTTATCACTAATATCATTAAAATCTTTAGGGAGAAGAAAACAAACAGATGCATATATATATATATAACGCACACAAAATGTAAAAAAAAAGAAAAAAAAAAGTTCCATCCAGTGTTTGAGAAACTTGAATTTAATTTAAACTTGAAAAATGACTTTGCCTTAAACTTTTCTACCAACAAATATAGTTTATTTGTGTTGGGAATAAATGAAAACCCGTTAAGGAAGCGACTGGTGGAAAATATTTGGTTGTTTTCAGACGACGTCACAGTCATATGAGGAAGACGATGACGGCCACAACGCAAATATATGCGTGTACGCACACCACAGTGTGGACACTCGATAAAGATTAGAAACATCCATAAACCAAATGGCTCAAGTTAGTTGGACTGCTGCTCTGTTCCCACTCTGGACGTCCCAGATATGTGGGAGGACCAGATGCCATCACTTTTGTGTAGTTTCTGTAGTCTGGATGACGTCCGTTTCAACGATATGGCAGCATCTCAACGCTGATTGGCTTTCGTGTCCCGGCGTCACCCGAATTCACCTGAACAGTTTAATATTTTAACTGCAGCGTTTATGTGGATTTGCAGAAAAATCTGCCTGGACGCTCAACGCACCACAGCGACGCGTTCAACGCAACATCTGAGCGAATTTGTGTCCGAACTCGTCTTTCCATTGACTTTGTGTATAATCTCGATGCGTCACGTGTGAAAGTCGGTTGTGGCCGTAGATCTATGAGGAAGACGATGAATCCAGTGGCATTTTTAGTTTCTTTATTCTGTTTGTTTTGTATAAATGTACGAAAAAAGGATGAGTTTGTGTTTTTCTGATCCAATGGTAAATAGTTTTAGCTTTTTTTTTCTTTTTTTTTTGGAGGGGGGTGGTGTAAAGGTTGTAAATGTAAAGCCAGTGGATACTGTATTAAATGTGTGCACTCTTCAGTGTGTACTTTACTTTTGCTTGTACAGTTGTAAATATTCAGAAAAATATAAGAGGTACCTTCAAATGATTATAAAAAATATATTGATCTTGTTGAACTATTACTGTTGCTATGGAGACGGATGGACACTCACTGTTGCTAAGGAGACGGATGGACTCTTCCTGTTGCTATGGAGACGATGTAGGATGTAAAAGTAAAGTTAATGTTGTGACTTTGGAAACTTTTTTTCTTAAGGTTTTGGGTGCAGGTTGAACCCACTCTGCAGGGTGGACAGTGGGGACGGTGGACCGCTCGTCTGATTGTAAATCTGTTTTTCTTTTTTGTCTTTAATTCCATTTGTTTTCTACCTGTGTGGAGCCAGACCTGTCCAGGCCCGCCCCAGCCCCCCCCCCCTTATTACTGTGCACAATTTGATGAAACCCTGTGGTACCGACCCGCATCTGAACCTACGGTGGAAGCAGCATGTCCCTGTTTGTCCCTGTTTGTCTGCGTGTGTCCATGTTTGTCCCTGTGTGTCCATGTTTGTCTGCGTGTGTCCCTGTTTGTCTGCGTGTGTCCATGTTTGTCTGCGTGTGTCCATGTTTGTCTGCGTGTGTCCATGTTTGTCCCTGTGTGTCCCTGTGTGTCCCTGTTTGTCTGCGTGTGTCCATGTTTGTCTGCGTGTGTCCCTGTGTGTCCCTGTTTGTCTGCGTGTGTCCATGTTTGTCCCTGTGTGTCCCTGTTTGTCTGCGTGTGTCCATGTTTGTCCATGTGTGTCCCTGTTTGTCCCTGTGTGTCCCTGTTTGTCTGCGTGTGTCCATGTTTGTCCCTGTGTGTCCCTGTTTGTCTGCGTGTGTCCATGTTTGTCCATGTGTGTCCCTGTTTGTCCCTGTTTGTCCATGTGTGTCCATGTTTGTCCCTGTGTGTTCCTGTGTCCATGTCTGTCCATGTGTCCTCTCAACAAATCTTTGTTCTTAATCGTCACTTGTTTATCGTTAACTCATTAATTTAAAAACGTTCTACGAATGTTTGATTAGTTTGAGTCAAATTTTGGCCTAAATATTAAATCTATTGTTGATCTAATTTAGCTTTTTTTCTTGTAATCATTTAGTTTTAAATTTTATGGATGAACGTTAAGTTTTTAAAACGTTTCCATGGTGTCATATTTTATTTTCAGTTTATTATAAATACACATTTACTCTAAATTGTTAAGGAAAAAGTTTGATCAGTTTGATCTGGGTCACTATTGATCACCACTGATTATTGGCTTTGAATTGATTGAACAGAAACATGGAACTAAGTCATCTCCACTCGTGTTCAGTTAAGGAAACATCGAAATGAGTCAAATAACTAATCCGTAAATGTAATGTTCTATCGTAGTAGCCTAGCCACGCTAGCTCCTCCTAGCATCAGTAATTTTTTTTATCACAGATGAGTGAAGAATGTGAGAAAACGTCAACAATCTTTAAATTCTTTTTACAGAAGTGACAACAGTCGTTCAGCTCCATAATCCACCATTTTGTTTAGTCATTCCTAACTTTCTCCAGACTCCTCCGTCAACTTTCAGTCGCTCTCACTACGTCATCCTAAAGATTACACTGATTGGTTGTAGTACCGTCCTATTACATACAGAGGATTTGAAAGACAACCTTTTAGCCCCGCCTCCTCTGACTATGAAGCACCACTAGACCCATACATGGAATGAATAGAGATAGCACTGCTAGGCTAGGCTAGGCTAGGCTAGGCTAATAAATAATTAAGTAAAACTAACTATAATAATAATTATGAATAACATCACGTCCGAACTTTATTAAAGGAAAATCTTTACATTTCTAAACTAAATAATATAAATAACGTGAACCTGTAGAAAGTTTGACCTGCGTTAAAAATTATGGATCAGTTTTAAAATGACACTTTTATTTACATTCATAATATTTACATTATTGACATTTGTTGTAAATGTTCTGTAACTTTCCATTTTTCCACTAAAACAGAAAATGTGCTCTAGGTGGGCCCACCAGGACCAGGACTAGGTGCCCCCCTGGTCCTGGTTGTGTTTAATTTGAATCCTGCTGAATAGGACCCACCTGGTGAGTGATGCTGTCGGTACCAAACCCCCTCAGAGTAGAACCAGACCCTCCTTGTCTAGTCCAGAACCAGAGCCCCCTAGTCCAGTCCAGAACCAGAACCCCCTTGTCTAGTCCAGAACCAACCCCCACTCCAGAACCAGATACCCCTAGTCCAGTCCAGAACCAACCCCCCAGTTCAGTCCAGAACCAGAGCCCCCTAGTCCAGTCCAGAACCAACCCCCCAGTCCAATCCAGAACCAGATCCCCCTTGTCTAGTCCAGGTTCTGTTTGAAGGTTTTTCTTGTTGATGTTTGAAGATGATGATGTCCGGGGCTGTGGAGTCGGGTCTGTGGGGGCGGGCCTGTTCGGTGGCAGAGTCTTCACTGGACTGTAATCAATTTCAGGTTTTTAAAAAAAATTTCCGGCACATACATTGAAAACGATGAAGACATAATGATAGATCACTTCAGTCCACCTGTAGACCAGTTCAGTCCACCTGTAGACTGGTTTGGTCCACCTGTAGACCGGTTCTTCTTCATGGATCATTGAATGGAGTTCAAAGGTCATGGTGGTGGCGGGTGGGCGGAGCCAGTGGGTCAAGATGGAGGCATGTGGGACCTGGTTTCAGGACTGAACTGTGCATGTGTGGGACATGTGGACCAGCACAGTCCTCAGCATCTCCCTGGCGTCTCCTCGGCATATCAGTCTCAGCCCCATTCCTGGGTTTTTTTTTTTTCGACAGTGCCATTTTACACGTTTTTCCTCGAGCGTTTGTTGCGTTTGTCGTAAAAATGGACGCCTTGTGTTTCCTTTGTGTTTTTTTTTTTTTTTTAACGGACTGGAACCAGACTCTTTCACTGTGGTTAACACTCCTGTGCTATGCTAATGCTAACAGCTGTGGAAGTCCAGACAGATGTTTTTGCCTAACGACACCTTTAACAGATGTAGAACAGAGGTCATGTTCAACAGGGCTGCTTCTTCTTTTTGTCTTTGTTTTCTTTTCTTCTGTTTCCATGGCGACTGGAATCAAGCGTACATGTGGGCTATAGATAATTTAAGTTACTCTTGTGTCATGATGTAAAACTGTCTAATTTGGAGAAAAAAAATGTAGCTTACTGGAAAATAAAGATTTAGGCACTGACCAGCTCCCACGTGTTTGATTATGACCCCACCCCCAAAAACGGGAAGGGCTATTACTCTTGGTTTAACGTGTGTTTGTTTCTTGTCGCTGTAGTTGTTTCTGGTGAAAGGAAGAAATATCTGCTGTTCACTTCATATGTGAATCTGTTTGTTACTGTTTGTGGACTGAGTCACTTCTATTAAAGCTCCTCCCATTTTATGTTAAAGCTCCTCCCATTGTCTGTGAATAAGGGACTTTCCCTGTTGCCATGGAAACCAGCCTGTAGTTCCACACACAGACACACAGAGCTGACTGGAGTAAAGTCTGTCTGAATGTTAAACCATGCCTCTGAACTCCTGTGATTTTTGGTAAAAGTGTAAATAATTGTTGAAAACAAAGTTGATGATGAGTGACAGGAGGGTGTGAGGAACAAGTACATGTACTTTTTATGTGTGTACTGTGAAAAATAAGTGAGTTAGAACAATTTGAAAAACACTGAACTCAACATGAGACAGAAATGATTTTTCCAATAGAAGTCTATTGACAGAAATCCCTGACATCATCCCAAACAGGTTCCTGTCATTTCACTTTAAAAAGAGCTAGATCTTCAAACCCTGGTTTGTTTGAATTCTCACAACCATGGCAACATTTGTGGAAAAGATTGTTTGTCTACTATTTATGGTTTTGCCGTGAGGACGAGTTATTGAGACATTTTTCAGCTTAATTTTTTCTTCTCTCGTGCTCTAGCGATGACATCACCCACTGATAAAAAGTCAGATTTTGGTCTTTTCAGGGTGGATTTACTGAGTTCTCTATCGACAACCGTAAATCACACCCTCATGACAATCACATCCTAAAGACACCACAAAAATGACTGTGTTTGAAAGTTTAAATGAAGTCTGTGCCACAAAGTATGAAGAAGCAGGAGTGTTTTTGTCTGTCCCATTAAGAATGAATGGGTGTCATCAGTCGAGCACGAGAGAAGCAAAAATTAACTTGAAAAATGTCTCAACAACTACTGAAATACTATTTTAAATCATACATTTACCAGACGTCTACTGCTGATTTCATGAAATGTTGGTTTGTTTCATTTTTAGATCCGGAAGAAACAGAAAACAGTTATAACTATTATAAACACAAACCAATTAAATATTATAGGATGTGATGCAATAACGCGGGAACGGGGGGCGGTCACCCCGGGCCCACATGGATGGCCCACCTTAAGCCACTACTATCATATTTTTTTTTCTTAAGTTCTATTAATAAATGCTTATTTCCTGATTGCATGATGAAAATAAACAGTAAATGTGGGTTTGTTGAGTGTATTGAGTTCATAAAGTTCTTCACTCATGCTCCAAAGTGACCGTCACCCCCTGTAGAATGATGCTAGGATGTGTGTACAGCCAGGACTGTCTGTAGACCGACAGTGTGAGCTGTCAGTCTATGATACATCTATCTGTTCCAAATCTAGAATGTTCCATAAATAAATAAACTGTTAAAAGTCAGCATCACCTACTGGAGCCTTACTGGATAAGAAGAGTAGACGGACTAAGTTTCCTAGTATACAATAGTCTGACATATACTTAATGAACAGACCTGATATTGAACTGATACTAACCTGATATTAACCTGATATTAACCTGATATTAACCTGATATTAACCTAATATTAACTTGATATTAACCTGACATTAGCCTGATATTAACCTGATATTAACTTGATATTAACCTGACATTAGCCTGATATTAAACTGACATTAGCCTGATATTAGCCTGACATTAACCTGATATTAACCTGATATTAACCTAATATTAACTTGATATTAACCTGACATTAGCCTGATATTAACCTGATATTAACTTGATATTAACCTGACATTAGCCTGATATTAACCTGACATTAGCCTGATATTAACCTGATATTAACTTGATATTAACCTGACATTAGCCTGATATTAACCTGACATTAGCCTGATATTAACCTGACATTAGCCTGATATTAACCTGATATTAACCTAATATTAACTTGATATTAACCTGACATTAGCCTGATATTAACCTGATATTAACCTAATATTAACTTGATATTAACCTGACATTAGCCTGATATTAACCTGATATTAACTTGATATTAACCTGACATTAGCCTGATATTAACCTGACATTAGCCTGATATTAACCTGATATTAACTTGATATTAACCTGACATTAGCCTGATATTAACCTGACATTAGCCTGATATTAACCTGACATTAGCCTGATATTAGCCTGATATTAACCTGATATTAACCTGACATTAGCCTGATATTAACCTGACATTAGCCTGATATTAACCTGATATTAACTTGATATTAACCTGACATTAGCCTGATATTAACCTGATATTAACCTGACATTAACTTGATATTAACCTGACATTAGCCTGATATTAACCTGATATTAACTTGATATTAACCTGACATTAGCCTGATATTAACTTGACATTAACCTGACATTAGCCTGATATTAACCTGACAATAGCCTGATATTAACCTGATATTAACTTGATATTAACCTGACATTAGCCTGATATTAACCTGACATTAGCCTGATATTAACCTGACATTAACTTGATATTAACCTGACATTAGCCTGATATTAACCTGACATTAGCCTGATATTAACCTGACATTAGCCTGATATTAACCTGACATTAGCCTGATATTAACCTGACATTAGCCTGATATTAACCTGACATTAGCCTGATATTAACCTGATATTAGCCTGATATTAACCTGATATTAACTTGATATTAACCTGACATTAGCCTGATATTAACCTGACATTAGCCTGATATTAACCTGACATTAACTTGATATTAACCTGATATTAACTTGATATTAACCTGACATTAGCCTGATATTAACTTGACATTAACCTGACATAAGCCTGATATTAACCTGACATTAGCCTGATATTAACCTGACATAAGCCTGATATTAACCTGATATTAACCTGACATAAGCCTGATATTAACCTGATATTAACCTGACATTAGCCTGATATCAGAGTCCTGCACGGGTTCGGGTGACCCGTGGGTGAACCGCAGATTTTCACAAAACAGGTAAAAAATGTTGTGTTGTGTCGGATACGGGTTCGGTTCGGGTCGGACGTGGGTGATTGCGGGTCTAATTTGCGGTTCATAGACTAAAAACTGTTCTTTAATTTGGACTTGTATAGCTGCCTCCTGTCGGCTTCCTTCTTGATGCGTTTTTCAAGCGTGTGTGCGCGCGCGCGCGAGCTCACGGATAAAAATAGTTTTTGAATTTATTATTTGTCTGCTACTGTTTAACAACATTTTTATTTGGCTCTGCCTTGGCTATGTCACTGTTCACTATATATGTGGCAATACATTTTGTATTTAAGTTTGACATTTTGTATTTAAGATGAAATTTTCTTCAGGGTTCGGGTCGGATATCGGGTTCATTTATAGCGGGTCGGTTCGGGTGCGGATTTGTAATTTTTTTTCGTCGGAAAACGGGTCGGATACGGGTTTGAACATGAAGAGTACGGGCGGTTGCGGTTTGTCAAAATCAGAACCGTGCAGGACTCTGCTTGATATTAACCTGACATTAACCTGATATTAACCTGATATTAACCTGACATTAACCTGATATTAACCTGATATTAACCTGATATTAACCTGACATTAGCCTGATATTAGCCTGATATTAACCTGATATTAACCTGACATTAGCCTGATATTAACCTGATATTAACCTGACATTAGCCTGATATTAGCCTGATATTAACCTGATATTAACCTGACATTAGCCTGATATTAAACTGACATTAGCCTGATATGAACCTGACATTAGCCTGATATTAAACTGACATTAGCCTGATATTAACCTGACATTAGCCTGATATTAAACTGATATTAAACTGATATTAACCTGACATTAGCCTGATATTAACCTGACATTAGCCTGACATTAGCCTGATATTAGCCTGATATTAACCTGACATTAACCTGACATTAGCCTGATATTAGCCTGATATTAACCTGACATTAGCCTGATATTAAACTGATATTAACCTGACATTAGCCTGATATTAACCTGACATTAGCCTGACATTAGCCTGATATTAGCCTGATATTAACCTGACATTAGCCTGATATTAACCTGACATTAGCCTGATATTAACCTGATATTAACCTGACATTAGCCTGATATTAAACTGACATTAGCCTGATATTAACCTGACATTAGCCTGATATTAACCTGACATTAACCTGATATTAACCTGACATTAGCCTGATATTAACCTGACATTAGCCTGATATTAACCTGACATTAACCTGATATTAACCTGACATTAGCCTGATATTAACCTGACATTAACCTGATATTAACCTGACATTAGCCTGATATTAACCTGATATTAACCTGACATTAACCTGATATTAACCTGACATTAGCCTGATATTAGCCTGATATTAACCTGACATTAGCCTTATATTAACCTGATATTAACCTGACATTAGCCTGATATTAACCTGACATTAGCCTGATATTAAACTGACATTAGCCTGATATTAACCTGACATTAGCCTGATATTAACCTGACATTAGCCTGATATTAACCTGACATTAGCCTGATATTAACCTGACATTAGCCTGATATTAACCTGATATTAACCTGACATTAGCCTGATATTAACCTGACATTAGCCTGATATTAAACTGACATTAGCCTGATATTAACCTGATATTAAACTGACATTAGCCTGATATTAAACTGATATTAACCTGACATTCGCCTGATATTAACCTGACATTAGCCTGACATTAGCCTGATATTAACCTGACATTAGCCTGATATTAACCTGACATTAGCCTGATATTAACCTGACATTAGCCTGATATTAACCTGACATTAGCCTGATATTAAACTGACATTAACCTGATATTAATGCGTTTTAACCGGGATTTAAAAATTGGGAGAGAAGAGGCCTGTCTTACACCCAGTAGCAACTCTTTCCAGAGTTTTTGAGCAACGGTTGCAAACACACTGTCACCTCTAAGCTTCTGCCTCGTTTGAGGGACCATCAGGAGCAACTAGTCAGCTGATCTTAGGGACCACCAGAAGGAACTGGTCAGCTGATCTTAGGGACCACCAGAAGGAACTGGTCAGCTGATCTTAGGGACCACCAGAAGGAACTGGTCAGCTGATCTTAGGGACCACCAGAAGGAACTGGTCAGCTGATCTTAGGGACCACCAGAAGGAACTGGTCAGCTGATCTTAGGGACCACCAGAAAGAACTGGTCATCTGGGTCAGGGGTTGGGTGGTGAGGCTGAAGTAGCTCAGATAAATATGGTGGCACAAGGCTTTTTAAACATTTAAAAACAAACAAGAAAACCTTAAAATGGATTGTGTAATCCATAGGGAGCCAGTGCAGGGACACCAGGACAGGGCTAATGTGCTCATGCCTACGGGTCCGGATGTCATGACCTGTGCTCCAGTGACCTTTCCCCCAGTTCTCTCCAGATCCACCTGGTCCTGCACCGTGCAGCTGCAAGTCGTTGCTGCTCTGCAGTATTTAAACAGTGAAGCTTCAGTTGCGGGACTGTTCGGTATCGTCACCTTCATAACCCGGACACTTTGCCATCTCCTCAGTCACCATAACCTGGACATTCATCATCACCACGGACTGTGGTCCATCTATCCCCAGGTTTTTGTGTTTTAGTCTCTTGCCTTTATGTTTGTTTTTGGTTATTACATCTGTTCTGTTCGTCCTCCACCTCATCCCCTCATGACACCAGGTAAGCAGCCAAGCACAGAGTTCTGCATCTTGCCTTCATTCAAACTCAGAAAGTTGAATGAAAGCCAGGATTTAACATCGTTTAACCAGTTGGTGAGTTGTTGGATTGTGCTGTTTTGTGCCAAAGGAAAGTAGATCTGACAATCATCTGCATCAAAATGAAATAAAACACTGTTTCCTAAAAACAGAACCGAGGGGCAGAAGATAAAAAGCAAATAAAAGAGGACCCAGGATTGACCCCTGGGGGACCCCTTGTGGAAAAGGAGCTGTTTTGATTTAAAAAAAAGGTAAATTTTCACACACAAGCTCCTATTATTTAAGTAGGACCGAAACCAGTCTAGGGTACCCCTTTAATGCCCACACAGTGCTCCCAATGAGAAATTAAAAAGCTATGCAGCAGACAAACAAATAATTAAAACAACAAACTTTCCAGAGCCTGTTGACATGAGGATATCATTCGATACATTGAGGAGACTGTGCTGTGGAGGGCCTTAAACCCAGACTGGAACGGTTCAGTGACACCATTGTCCTCTAGGAAAGGTATCAACTGGGTGTAAACAACCTTCTCTAATATGTTTGAAACAAATGGAAGATTAGAGATGGGCTTGAAGTTGGAACACAGAGGAGACAAGGCCTGTGTTTTTAAGTAGAGGTGGAACTACTGCATGTTTAAGACGGATTAGGCTTTATCCAAAATGTTCATAAACCAACCCACATTCACAGACACACCCTCCATCTGATCTGAACATTTACTGTTGAAATTAATGACCTGGTTGTTTTTACCCATAATCCCATACTCTCAGATGACTTTTTAATGAGCTTTCAGTTTATGCTTGAGGATATTTCCACCTCAGTGATTAAAACACAAATGAAAAGGATACTATGTGACCGTGCTGTCTCAAAGTACAAAGAGTTAATTCAGTCACTATTTGTGTCTATGTCATGTGATTATGTAAAGGACACATTTAGTCCCAGTATAAGTGATGAGTTAGTTGATAGTACCATGCTAATACTACAACAACACTGGGGCGGCTGTGGCTCAGTTGGTAGAATGGGTCGCCCAATGACTGAGAGGTTGGCGGTTCGCGTCCTGGCTCTGGCTGTCCACATGTCAAAGTGTCCTTGGTCAAGACACTGAACCCAGGCTTAGGCCCCCAGTAGGACTGACCTTAGACCTTAGAAACCTACTGGTGTGTGTGACTGGGTGAATGAGAGGCTAATGTAAAGCGCTTTGAGCACCATGAAGGTGGAAAAGAACTATATAAATGCAGTCCATTTACCATTTACAAACTACTTTAGATACAGTCGCCTCCTTCAGTTAAAAACTACTAAGATTAGATGAACCTCCCCATGGTACAACGCTGACACTCGCTCCATTAAACAAACAACACCTAAATTAGAGGCAATGGCGCCGATCCAATTCACAACATTCTTTCAATTGCTGTAAAAATATGTGACTAAAGTATAATCCATCTTTGCGTACAGCCAAAACTAGATATTACTCATCCATAATAGAAGAAAACCAGAATAATCCTAGATTCCTGTTCAGTACTGTAGCCAGACTGACAAACAGCCACACCTCCGTGGAACCAGTTATTCCATCCACGCTCCATTCTGATGATTTCCTGCAGTTCTTTAACAATAAAATATCAACTATTAGAGACAAAATAGACACATTTCTCCCAAATATTAGATCAGAAAAAGCAGTGGTTTCAAACCTAGGCCTTTTTATAAATCCCTCTGTAACACTAAATAATTTCACCACTGTAGACCAAACTGATGTCATATCTATTATCATGTCTTCCAAATCATCACCTGCCTCTTAGATCCAATTACAACTAAACTCTTTAAACAGATTCTGCCCCTAATTATTAACACTGTCCTAAATATAATTAACACTTCATTAATTACTGGATATGTGCCACAGTCATTTAAATATGCTGTTATTAAACCAATTCTGAAAAAGCCTACCCTAGATCCTGACATTCTAGACAATTCTAGGTCTATATCCAATTTGTCCTTCCTGTCAAAGGTTTTAGAACGAGTAATAGTTAAACAGCTGTGCCAATTCCTGCAGGATAATAGTTTATTTGAACAGTTTCAGTCTGGCTTTCGTGTCCATCATAGCACTGAAACAGCGTTAGTTAAAGTTACTAATGACTTATTATTAGCCGCTGACATGGGATTAATATGGGTCCTGGTGTTATTAGACCTTAGTGCAGCCTTTGACACCATTGACCACAGTATCTTAGTGCACAGATTAGAATGTGATATAGGTATTAGAGGAGCAGCCCTCTGCTGGTTTAAATCATATTTATCTGATCGCTACCAATTTGTTAACGTTAATCAACAATCATCGCAGTCCTCCAGAGTTAATTATGGCGTTCCTCAAGGGTCAGTCCTTGGGCCTATTTTGTTTACACTATATATGCTCCCTTTAGGTAACATCATTAGAAATCATGGCATTAATTTTCATTGTTATGCAGATGACACACAGCTATATTTATCGATTAAACCTGATCAGACCAGACAAATAGATAAACTAAGTACATGTGTCCAAGACATAAAGACTTGGATGAGTGCCAATTATCTTTTACTGAACCCTGAAAAAACTGAAGTCGTTATAATTGGTCCTAAAAATGTGAGAGACTCCCTACCTGACCACATAGTTACTGTAGACAACTTAAGTGTAACACCCAGTGCCACAGTTAAAAATTTAGGAGTTTTATTTGATCCACGTCTTTCATTCAAAGGGTCAGGGGTCAGAGGTCAGGGCACATTAACCAAACTTGCAGAACAGCCTTTTTTCACCTGCGCAACATTAGCCAAAATTAGGAATATTCTGTCTAAAAACGACCCCTAACCCTATCACCCCTGTGCTCCAAACCCTGACCCCTGACCCCTAACCCTATCACCCCTGTGTTCCAAACCCTTCACTGGCTACCAGTTGAGTTTAGAATTAAATTTAAAATCCTCCTCCTTACATATAAAACCATTAATGGTATGGGTTAGGGTTAGGGTTAGGGGTCAGGGGTCAGGGGTCAGGGGTTAATGGTATGGGTCCCTCTTATCTTAAAGATGATCTGGTTCTGTACCAGCCCAATAGAACCCTTTGTTTTCAGGATGCAGGTTTATTGAAAGTTCCTAGGGTTTGTAAAAGTACAGTAGGAGCTAGAGCCTTTAGTTACCATGGTTACTGTCTGATGGAGCTAGAGCCTTTAGTTACCATGGTTACTGTCTGATGGAGCTAGAGCCTTTAGTTACCATGGTTACTGTCTGATGGAATCATCTTCATTTAATATTTAACAGGTCGACACAGTCTCTACATTTAAAATGAGGTTGAAAACATTTGTGTTTGATAAAAACTATGGTCAGGTTAGTTAAAAACAGACTGAAGTCACAGTTCAGTCTAAGCTGCACTAGGAGATAGAATGATGGAGGAAGTACAGACACTGAGTTCTTTCTCTTTCTCTCTCTCATTGTTGGAAATTAATATATATATCCATATGTATGACATAACATTTGTGAGAAGAGAGGTCACATTGCCCTTCTGTGTGTGTCAAATCTATCAGGTTTGTAAGATAAAGAGTGAATGTTATGTTGTTATGACTATATGAGGAGACAGCACTAATCCATGACGTCAAAGGATGTCAGGGGACTGGTTAGAGCAGGTTTAGGGTGAGGAACGAGTATCTGAAAATGGACTATAAAAGGATGGGTATATGTCAGAATAAACTGAGCCTTTTTTCTACTCGACTTCTGGTGTCGACATCTTTGATCCATGATGAAAATCCACAACATCATCTGTTTCTGTCATTTTTATAACCTATCTTTCATACCAAGTCTGTTCATGTCTAGTCACCTGGTGTCCCCTTTACCCCCTCCACCCCTGGGGGGGAGTGGTGGCTCTCTTGACAGTGGCTGCGTGGGATCCATGGACGACAGGATCTGCAGTGACTCGCCTGTGCTGACCTGTGACCCCGGACCTCCTCCCTCACCTGTCTGGTGGATGGACCAGCCCCCCCCCTTCATTTATAAATGGACGTTCATCTATAGTCTGTCCGTCCATGGGAGTGGATCTGTCCTTCAGTGTGGTTCTACCCAAGATTTATTCTTTTTTCCACTGGGTTTGGAAGTTTTTTCTGCTGAGAAGGAGGGTCTAAGGACAGGGGGAGGGTCTTTTCATATATCTCTGTAGTTGATTGTGTTTTTGTAAAGCCCTGTGAGACGACTTTGTTGTGATTTGGGACTTTATAAATAAAATTGAATTGAATTAACATCAGCTGGTACTGTACCAGTGGACAGGCTGCGGGTAATACTTGGAAGCACACATGGTCCAATAGAGTCTAACAAGTGTTTAAATAGACGAGTAGGGATGACACCAGAAGGGGAACCAGAGGACTTCATATGACCATGTCCTTTAAAAAAGAGAGGGACAGTGTCTCACAATGAAGAAACACAGATGAGTAGAACAGAGGAGCAGAGGATCATAGAAGGTTCTAGGTAACACACCAGTGGAAGCATCAACACCAGCAGAAGTGGGAACATCAACAGTGTTTATAGTTTGGAACAGAGCACTGGGGTTATTACGATTGGAAGATATTTATGCTTCTCAGATTTCACAGTTTTCTGCTCATTTAACAGAGTCTTTAAAAATACCAAAACAAACATGTAGCCTGTCCTTTTTCTACTTGCGCTCTTCTCACCTGCACTTTTGTCCGGCAGCATGTGGGACATCATTCAGCCAGGGATAAGGTGCAGGTTTGGCGCCAGATCCTAGAAGGAGCGACCGTGTCCAGTGTTTGTAAACGGTTAAAATCAACAACCATCTGGTCAGCATTCAGACACAGAGGTGTTGGAGTCCTCCCCACAGAGGTCCACAGAAGTGGAAGAGAACAGAGCTGGAGTGCAGGAGTTAAAAGTACGACAGCGTTTGGGAGGAGCACACGGTCTGGCCTCACACTGAGTGGGGACGTCAAATAAAATCATGACGATATGATCTGAGAAAACGGCATCATAAATGTGCAGATTGGAAACACACAGACCATGCAAGATGACCAAGTCAAGTGTGTGTCCGAGATTATGGGTAGGACCAGCCACAGACTTCCCCAAATGGAAAGAATCACTAACATTTAAAAAGCTCCTGCAGATGGGCTCGTCAGGGCAACACATGTGAATATTCAAATCCCCAAGGATAAGGACGCAATCATATTAAGGCAGAATTTTGGCCAGGAATTCAGAAAAGTCACATAAAATTGTTATTGTACTTGGGTGGTGGGTGATTCAAATCGTTGATGTTCAAAGCTAGTGCAGCAGGACTGCAGGCAGATCTGCCGACATTTTAAATTGTTTTGGAAGACACCTGCTATTTCACCTCCTTTACGATCCGATGTCCGTGGGGAATTAAAATAGCAACAATCCGGTGGCAACAGTTCAGTAAGAGAGGAGGACTCACCGGTACTCAGACATGTCTTAGTAACACAGAGAAAGTCCAGGCCACATGATACGAAGAAGTCGTTCAGGATTTTATTCGCCAGTGACCGTGCATTAACAAGGCCAATCCTGGCAGGGGCTGTTTGTGGATCCCAACACAGGGTCCACAGATGGTGGAGATTGGCACCATGCCAGCGGGGAAGGGGAGAGCAGGAGCGGCATGGGTTACGTCAACCGTCCTGATGACAGGTACCGGCCAGGTGTCCACAGGGTCCAGCGATCGCGGATGGAGGAATAGACCAGGTAACACTCCCTTTCTCCTACGAGAAGCCACAGGAAGACGAGCAAAAACAGCCTTAAATTTCACCAACTGACCGCCACGTTCACACTGGTGGAGCTGGCGTTTACACCGGGGAAGGGAAGCGAGGGTGCACATGTGAGCAGGTATCCGGTGAGGAAGGTGAAACTGCTGAGACATCGTAAAATCAACATAATCATTGTCAATTTTCACCAAATCTTTCGCAAAAGGGCAAAGATCAAGCAGAGTTTGTCGACCATACATAAACAGGAATTAAAATAAAAACGAAAGGCAGAAACATGGACAATGCTCACAGTGAGAGATGGAAAACCATGGACACCGGCGCGATCTTGGTCCACAACATACTTTGTCCCTTTTTTTTCTTTTCCTCTTCTTCTTTCTTCTCCCTGATTTGATACTTGATGCCATTAGGTAAATATGTTTGTATTATAGTAACATAGAAGTGTATTGGTAAAAATTATACTAATACTTTATATAATTTAGAAAGCATATTTAATTTTACTTAATTTTATTTATGGCCACAAGCAGACCTGGTTAGATGAACTTTTCTTTGAGCCTTGTCATTGTCTTTTAAAAATTTTAATATCACAATCATAGTTTACAAGCAGTTACAGTATTACAAACTAATTTAGAAAGATTACTGTTATCGCCACAGAAGTCACAAATCAGAAAAGTCCAGTCTGAGTCGTTGAGCTTCCATGACCCTCGAGGCCCTACGACACTTGAGGCTGCCCGCTCACAAACAGCTTTTAACACCTTCCTGCCGACCCCTCCTCCTTCAGGAATTTGAATGTCCTCTGTATTTTTCCATTCCTCTGTCCCTTGACCAGCTCTTCCTGTGGTTCTCTGTATAAAACTTACTCCGACTTATGTCTCCTAAGTAGAGACATGTCTTTCCAAGGCAATTTAACACAATAAAATAATAAGACATTACTTTAACATTTATATCTCTGGTCCCATTGTAATTTTCCCAACACAGAAGGTAAATAACGTGTTTGTTGTAACATAGAAAGTAAATACCATGTGTATTGTGTATATATATATATATATATATATATATATATATATATATTAGGGCATTAACTAAAATGTCGACACATCGACTTTCGAAGCACAAGTCGACTTAAATTTGGAGGAGTCGACAAGTCGCATGTTATTCTTTCTCTCCCTGCCTCCCTCTCTCTCTCTTGCTCGCTCACGCGCACGTAAACACAGACCAGACGTAAACAAGACACCTGCAGGTAAGACAGTTGTGGTGGGCTAACAAAACAATAGTGATACACACACATGCATGTGTGGAAATACTTCACTTTCGATGAAAGAAACCGCACCGCATCTGAAGAGGTATCGGCTAATGTGAGTGATACCAGCAGCATTGCTAGCTAACCAGTGATAAGCAGCATTAGCTAGCTAACCAGTGATAAGCAGCATTAGCTAGCTAACCAGTGATAAGCAGCATTAGCTAGCTAACCAGTGATAAGCAGCATTAGCTAGCTAACCAGTGATAAGCAGCATTAGCTAGCTAACCAGTGATAAGCAGAGCTGACCACCTGCATTAAGACAACACGCTCTTTTTTCCCTCCAAACACATATGGACAGTGTTGTGTTCCTCTTATCGACCTTAAACTTATTACACGTTATATAAAAAGTGAGGATGTGTGACAGACGTGTGGACAGTCCAGTTTCAGAGCCGTGGGTCCAGACCAAATGCAGACATATGTTAACCTACTGATGTTCAGTTACATTTAACAGAAAACTCTTTACTAACGTTAGCCTTTGTTTTGTTGCAGTTAAATGCTGTTTGTGTCAGTGGACATTGTTACGTTGCACTGAACTTTAATACAAGTTGCTCATTACTGGACAGACGTGTGTCTGTGTTTTTTGTTTTGTTTTTTTTTAGCCATGTGTCTGTCGTTTGTCCACTGACAATGTGATGACGTCATCATGAGCCAGTCGACGGGATGCGACTTTATTGACAGATAAGTCGCCTGGGGGTGGTTGTCCCCGGTGTCTCTCCCTTTGAGCCCTGGATCTTCTGGGTCTGTGCGCTCTCCAGGGCCTTGGGGGTGTTGGCGGCTGATCTCTTCTGGAGCGCCCTGGCTGGCCCTGGGGCTTGGGGTGGGTCGACCCTCTGGTCGCCCCCCTGTCCCTTCCTGCTCTGCTTCCCTCCTCCCTCCTCTCCTGCCTGGCCGCTCGTCCTCATCCCTCTCCCTCCCCTGGGGGGCTGGGGGCCCTCCGCTGCCTGGGGGCTGGCGTGGGGGCCGGGTGGTCTCTCTGGGGGGGTGGCTCTGGCTTATCCAGGCACAGGCCTTGGCACTTGCCTGTGTACTGCCACTGGAGATTAGCTTCTGCTGGTTGGGGGCTTCTGTCTGGGCCTAGGGGCTATCCTGGGGAGTGGTGGGGTGGGGGGGGTTTTGGTGGTGCTGCGGGGTGGGCGCCCTGTGTCCCGGACGTACCGGCTCCGGGGTGGCCGTGGGGGCTCATGGTCCTCGCTTTCGGCTGTTGCGGCCTGGTCCTCCCGTCTGGGGCAGGGTGCTGCATGTGGCTGGCCCATGGTGGGACTACAGCGTCTGCCGGGGCGCTGGTCAAGCGCTGTGACTCCTGGGGGTTTTGGTGGTGGCTGGGCCGGTTGGAGTCGGGTGGGCCCACCTTGGCCTCTGGCCTCGGGGCTCTGAGGGTCCTCTGCATCAGTACCAGTGGTCTCACTACCTGTCTCCCCCGCTGCTCTGTCCTAATGGGCCGGACCCACACCAGACTGCCTCTCACTGTGCACTTCATACACTTCACACCTCACTGTATATAGTGTTATGACCCTTGGTGTCATTGTATTGTTTTATAAGATGTAATGTATCCTCCTGGTCACAGGGTGGAGTTCTGTGTGTGTGGATGTGTGTGCCTCCATTTCCTGTGTCCAGGTGGCTGATGGTGATTGGCTGCTGCTGCTTATAAAAGGAGGAAGCTGATGATGTCCAGGCGCTTACTCCTTCTCCATCCAGCCAGTGTGTGTGGACCTTGTGTCACGTCGATTGAAATTTGTAATAGTGTAACCTTTTGTAATATTGATATATGGTAAGAGACCAATTTTGTAGGGGAGGGAAGCCATTTTTGGTTTTACAGTTTTCTCCTGTTTTTCTGTTAGGAAGTTTAGCAATAGTGCTTTTGTTTATTTAGATAAGAGTTTTGTGTTCAAGAGTTAAACTTTTTGTTTGTTGTTTTGGCCTCGCCCTCCCTGACACTTTTTGTTATTGAGAAATAAAATTATTGAATTGGATTTACTTTAGTTGCATTATTTATTTGGAGGCTGGAAGAAGGAGGGGGGCCTTTTATGGTATGCCCTGGTTCCCCTAGGCCATAGGGCGTGACATAAATTGGGGGCTCGTCCGGGATATTGATTCCCTCATTTGTCCGGTGAGTTTTGTGCGTTTGACGCTTTTGTATTTTGTGCTCAGTGTAATTCTGGTTGGCAGTTTTTTGTTTTTGTTTTGTTTTTTTGGCACAATGAATTCAAATTAGATGACTTTAAGGCTCATCCCACCTTAGCTCAGGTAGAGGCCTGTCGAGTGGTGGATTTGATGTTGATTGCTGCTTGGCTTGGTGTGAAAGTACCACCTGCTACCAAAAAGGTGGAGCTACGACAGCTCATTGTTAATGCTCTGCAGGAGCAATCTTTGATTGGGGTTACAGGGGCTGAGGAAGGAATATCAGAGATGTTTTCTGAGCCTTCAGTGGCTGTTACCCACCCAACTGGTCTCATTGACCCATCCAACATGTCTGGGATGTCTGCTGAGGAGCTTCGGCTGACATTCCGCATAAAAGAGATGGAGGTAAGGCATCGGGAGTTGGAAGTGGAAGCCATGCACCTCAGATTGAGAATCTTAGAGCTGGAGCACCAGCCTAAGGTATCACCCCAGTCACAGAATCTATTAGACACCTCACATTCTCATCATGGTGGTTTTGATGTAAGCCGGCACATCACACTTGTTCCACCATTCAGAGAGGCTGAAGTAGATTCATATTTCAATGCTTTTGAAAATGCTGCTTGGCTTGGTGTGGAAGTACCACCTGCTACCAAAAAGGTGGAGCTACGACACCTCATTGTTAATGCTCTGCAGGAGCAATCTTTTTTTTTTTTTCTTATCTTTTTTTTGTCTGCATTTTTTCTCATTGTTTAACTCCACAGAGAGGGAGTCAACCTTGTTTGAGATCAATGCATTTTTTAGTCTTGCAGCCAAATATTTAAATATTTAGTGCATGTGTGTGACCATCACCGGTCCTCCCTGAAAGCTGAGCAGACATCCTTTATTAGAACTCTCTATTATAAGCCAGGGAGGGCAGTGCTACACCTCAGTGATGTGTGGGGGAAACAAAGACTGGACAGGACAGACAGGACGAACAGGGAAAGAAGTTAATAGGCGGTGCTATTGCAGTTAAAAGATTGAAAGGTGGTGTGTTATTCCCAACTTTTTTAAAAAAAAGAGAGTCAATAAATAAATAATTAAACAAAAACGGTACTGAGCATCATAGTTGTGGATGACTTGATAGTGTAAAATAGAATGCAATAGAATAGAACAGAACAGGCCAGAAGGGGACACTAGTGCAAGAAGAGAATGAGTTTAGGGTAGAAATCCTGGAGAGATTCTCAGCACATTCCCATCATTCACTGAAATGGAACTCAGCAGTAGCTGGCAAGACCCGATCAAACATGCAAGTGCGAAGGACCCCGAAGCCCAGAACAGCAATCACGGCAAGGCAGGGCCAAGCTAACAGGGCACCCCCCATCCCGGGTCGTAGGAGCCACAGGGTGCCGCCCCCAGAGAGCCACCGGGGCCACCGTGAATGACACAAACCCGGGGAGCAAGAGGGAGCAGCTACAAACCCCCCCAGCACACCAAGGCCGACCCAGACGGCCCGGGGCACGAAGGCACGAAGGCCCTAACTGTTGTGTCCCTACATGTGCCTAAAGGTAGCTATATACAGTGAGGTGTGAAGTGTGTGAAGTGCGCAGTAAGAGGCAGTCTGGTGTGGGTCCGGCCCATTAGGACAGAGCAGCGGGGGAGACAGGTAGTGAGACCACCAGTACTGATGCAGAGGGCCCCCAGAGCCCCGAGGCCAGAGGCCAAGGTGGGCCCACCTGAACCCGACCGGCCCAGCCAGCACCAAAACTCCCAGGAGTCGCAGCGCTAGACCAGCGCCCCAGCAGACACCGCACCGCGGGGCAGGCCGCACCACCCGGAAGCGAGGGCCACGAGCCCCCATGCCCACCCCGGAGCCAGCACGTCCGGGACGCAGGGCGCCCACCCCGCAGCACCCCCGAACACCCCCCCACCACTCCCCTGGACCGCCTCTAGGCCCTGACAGAAGCCCCCAGCCAGCAGAAGCTAATCTCCAGTGGCGGCCCACAGGCAAGTGCCGAGGCCTGTGCCCAGACTAGCCAGAGCCACCCCCCCAGAGAAACCACCCGGCCCCCACCCCAGCCCCCCAGGCAGCGGAAGGCCCCCAGCCCCCCCAGGGGAGGGAGAGGGACGAGGACGAGCGGCCAGGCAGGAGAGGAGGGAGGAGGAGGGAAGCAGAGCAGGAAGGGACAGGGGGGAGACCGGAGGGCCGACCCACCCCAAGCCCCAGGGCCAGCCAGGGCGCCCCAGAAGCGATCAGCAGCCAACACCCCCAAGACCCCGGGAGAGCGCACAGACCCAGCAGGTCCAGGGCTCAAAGGGAGAGACACCAGGAACAACCACCCCCAGGCAGAGGGGCCCGAGCCATGCCGGCCCCACGGAGCCAGAGAGCGACCCCAAGAGCAGTAGGAAGGGACACCCCTAGTGCATGCACAAAGCCTTGAGGTCCATGGTGCCATCCTACTTAAAAATGTAGAGGGTTAATAAGCTGAAATAAAGCAGAGAAAAGTCAAACCATTCACACAGACAGAATAATAATTACAATTTTATGACAGAAATGGCATATGCTCACATACAAGCGGAGGCTACAGATTAATATTTATAGATTTGATAAATGGAGACCATTTTTCTTTGAAGGAGTCCAATTGTTTTTTTCTAATAGCAGATATTCTCTCTAGTCAAATGTATTCTGTGAGGAGGTTCAGCCAATGGATGATGTTGAGGACTTTCTTATCTTTCCACTTAACTAAAATAGTTTTCTTGGTGATGGCGATAGCTGTAAGTGTGGGCTGGATATGAATATATGGAAGTTTGTGTTAGATCACCACTTTGGCAAACATTTGGGGAATGTGGAATCCCACAGTCCAAAATATTGGAGAGTTTCTGTGTGATTGTTACCCAGAATTAATAGACGGTGTACAAAGCCACAGAGCGTCAAAGTAAGTGTCCGTCATGTTTTGGGTTCATTGCGTACATGTGTGTGAGCGAGAGAAGCCCATTTTATACACTTTATATTGTGTTATATGCGTTTGTGAAGCACCTTAAATTGAATCAATTGTAAGTTTTTGTTTTTAGTTATTTTAAATGTATTTTCACAGATCTGGGTCCAAAAATCAAAGTCAAAACATTTACTGAAGTCTTTTTCCCATTTTTGAGTTGGAAGGTGTATAGAGTGTGTCTTTGAGAGTAAACTCTACATTTTTAAGAGATTCTTTTTATTTCTTGGAGACAGTTTCACAGTGTATTTAACAAATTCAGGTGGCTGTAGGTCTGTTGGCTGTAAAGTATTCTGAAGCGACAGAATTCTATTTGTCATCGTCTTCTTTACCTGTAGGTACTGAAGAAAATGTCCATTTGTTATTTCAAATGTTTGGAATAAGTTTATATTTGTCCTAAATGTGTTGTCATCCAGAAGGTGATGGAGGTGAGTGACTCCTCTTTCTGCTCATGTGATGAAATAAAGATCTATTTTATTGTTTGTAAAATCAGGGTTGTGCCAGATTGGGGAGAGTAAAGTGGGTTTTAATTGGGAGCCTGTGATTTCCAGTGCTTTCCACCAAGCAGACAAGGTGGAAGCGATCATAGGGTTCTTGAAGCAGGAATGATGTTTAAGGGCAGAAGTGATAAAGGGATCTGGTTACAATCTAACTGTTCTAGTTCTAGCCAGGAGTTCTATTCTACATGTGGATGTATCCATTTGGTGAGATATTGTATTTGGTTGTATAAATAATAATATATGAAGTTGGGAACCTCCAGTCCCCCTTCAGATTTATTCTTCTGGAGGGTAGTCAAACTGATTTTAACCTTTTTATTCTTTGAGTAGAATTTACAGATAGCAGAGTCTAACGATTGGAACCACTTTGATGTGGGTTTAAATGGAATCATGGAGAAGAGATAGTTGATTTTAGGTAATATTTTCATTTTGACTGTCGCTATTCGTCCCAGAAGGGAGATGGGGAGGTTGTTCCAACGCCTCAGATCATGACAGACTTTGTCCAAAAGTGGAGTGAAGTTCAGGTGAACTAATTCTGAGAGTTTGGAGGAAATATTTATGCCCAGATATCTGATATTGTCAGTAGGAAAAGAATAATGTGAGTTTTGAACTGCGGGATTCCACGAGTTTCCTGTTAAAGGTAATATAATTGATTTTGACCAGTTGATGGAATAATCTGAAAGATGCGAGAAGGTTGTGATGAGGTTAAATACTTCCTTTACTGAAGTTTTAGGTTCTTGTAGATAAAGTAAAATGTCATCTGCGTATAGCTTAATTTTATGTTCAGACTCTAGAGTGCAGATACCTTTGATATCTGTGTTCTGACGTACAGCTGTCGCTAATGGTTCGATAAAAATCGCAAACAGTAAGGGAGAGAGCGGACATCCTTGTCTCGTCCCCCTTTGCAGACTGAAGTTTGGTGAAGTGATCTCATTAGTGGTGACTGTAGCCTTGGGTGAGTTGTACACAGTTGATACTCACTGGATAAACGATTCTATGAAGCCAAATTTGTGGAGCACAGCAAAGAGAAAGGACCAATTAACTTTGTCAAAGGCTTTTTCTGCGTCTAGTGACATAACAATAGCTTTTTTGTTGTGGCGTTGCGTCAAGGAGATGAGATTTAGAAGTCTCCTGATATTGTTGGTGGAATGTCGGCCTTTTATAAATCCTGTTTGATCGCTGTGGATTATTGACGGGATGATTTCCTCCAGCCTAGAGGTGAGAGCTTTTGAGATAATTTAATGTCTGTGTTGATTAGTGACAGAGGTCGATAGTTAGAGGGAAGCGTAGGATCGTTGTCTGGTTTCAATAATAATTTAATTGCAGCTGTATTCATGTGCAGACTGATATAACCATTATTTTTTATCTCTGTCACTGTCCTGAAGAAAAGGGGTGCTAACATTGACCAAAAATGTTTTGAGGAATTCAGCAGGGAAACCATCGGGGCCAGGTGTCTTACCTGCTGTCATACTGTCTAATGCACATTGCAATTCTTTCATAGTCAATGGAGCATCTAATATGTCTCTGTCGTTTGACGTTAGTTTGGGCATGTTTAAGTTGTTGAGAAAATTATGAATATCTTCCATGTTTGGGTTAGCTGCTGCTGAGTATAAACTCTGGTAATAATTATAGAAGGTTTGGTTGATTTCCATAGGTGACTGAATATATTTTCCTGACGGGTCCTGAATTGCTGTTATGAAGGATTTTTCTTTATTGCACTGGAGTTGGTTCGCCAGAAATTTTCCTGATTTATTATTGTGTTCAAAATCATTCTATCTTAGTTGTTGTAATAAAAACTCTGTTTTCTTGGATAGGATATTATCGAGGTTTAGTTTTGCATTTTGTAGTTTGGACCATAATTGATCACTTGGGTTTATTGCATAATTCTCTGTAAGTTGTTTAATTTTTCCTTCAACGTCTTTCTCTGTTTGTAGATCTTTCTTTTTCTTGTATGAGGAGTACGATATTATTTTACCTCTGATTACAGCCTTTCCAGTTTCCCAAAACAAAGATGGAGATAAGTCATGAGAGTCATTATTTTTTTAAAAAGTCCGCCCACTCACTCTTTTTTACTCGATCAAATTCTGGGTCTTTGAGTAGAGAAATGTTGAGGCGCCAGGTCTGAGGAGGTTTGGGGATGGAATCTGTTTGCAGGCTGACAGATATTGGTGCATGGTCGCTGATAACAATTGGGTGGATTCTAGTGGTAACTTTATGTGCGATAGTTATTTAAGAGAAAAAAGTCAATTCTTGAAAATGTTTTGTGTCGCAGAAAAAAACGTATAATCCCTCTTCGTTGTGTTTTTGAGTCTCCAGACGTCGTCTAGTCCAAAATCTTTGATATAATCCTGTATGACTTGAACTGATTGTGATTGTTTTACATGTATTGGACGATTAGATCGATCTACTGAAGGGTTTAAAACTATGTTAAAGTCACCACCGATAATAGTTGTTGAGTTAGCAGATAAGTCTAAGTGAGAGAAAACAGTGTGATAGAAGGATGGATGGTTGTTATTTGGAGCGTAGAGGTTTGTAATAGAATATAATTTATTAAAGATTGTTTCCTGGATAATAATATATCTGCCTTCTGAGTCTGTTACTGTACTGTTTAAAGTGAATGGTACTCTCTTATGGACCAGAATGGAGACCCCTCTTTGTCTGTTATTATAACAAGATGAAAAGATAATACTATAATTCCAGTCTGATAAACATTTTTCTTCCGACTGTAGTAAATGCGTTTCTTGGAGGAGCAAAATATCTGCTTTTAATTTAGACACATAGTCCATGATTTTAACTCTTTTTGTTTGTGAGCGCATGCCATGAACATTCCAGGCTACGATATTAAACTTGGACATAGAGAGAAAAGATGTCATTAAGTATGTAGCAATATAATATAACATCTGTGTGTGAGATGTATACAGCAGGTTAGGATCTACATGTACATCATATAATAGCACATCATTGTCTGAAAAACTATCAACAAACACAATATGAAACATACAAGCACAATAAACATGGGGGGTACATAGAGTGTGAGTGAGAATGTGGGGGGTGAGTGTGTGAGAGGGGGAGAGGGCTAAAGGGAGACGTATAGAGAGGGGGAGAGAAGAAAGGAGGAGGGGCTTCTCCAGTGGGGAGTATAGGTTAGGAGAGTGACATTTACAACTGTGAGATTTTTTTTTTTTTTTTTTGGATTATATTTTGTAGCATAAATGATTAAGTGATACATTAATCGTTTAAGCCATTTTTTTTTTTTTTTTAGAAGAGCCAGGGGGTAGTGGAGGGTTCCCGAAATAGTTGTCCATCTATATATAGTTTGTCCACAACCAGTGCAGTCCGTTTACCTTTCTGTCTGTGTTCCTTCATGATGGGGTATAGAACTTTGCGCCTCTCATTTATTTCCATGGGAAACTGGTCGTTCATCCCGAATGTTGTGCCTTTCAGCTCCCTTCCTTTGCTTCTTACGAGCACTTTCTGTTGGAAGTGCTCGAATTTAGCAATGATGGGGCGGTGTCAGTTACCTCCTCGGGGTCCGAGCCAGTGGACGCGGTGGAAAGTGATGTTATTTACAGTTTCCGCAGGGATTTTAAGCGCTGACACCATGAAGTTTTTAACAAGAGTCTCTGGGTTGTCCGGTGTGGACTCGGGGATACCAGAGAAGATAAGGTTGTCCCGCATTATTGAATTGGATTTACTTTAGTTGCATTATTTATTTGGAGGCTGGAAAAAGGAGGGGGGCCTTTTATGGTATGCCCTGGTTCCCCTAGGCCATAGGGCGTGACATAAATTGGGGGCTCGTCCGGGATATTGATTCCCTCATTTGTCCGGTGAGTTTTGTGCGTTTGACGCTTTTGTATTTTGTGCTCAGTGTAATTCTGGTTGGCAGTTTTTTGTTTTTGTTTTTGTTTTGTTTTTTTTGGCACAATGGAATTCAAATTAGATGACTTTAAGGCTCATCCCACCTTAGCTCAGGTAGAGGCCTGTCGAGTGGTGGATTTGATGTTGATTGCTGCTTGGCTTGGTGTGGAAGTACCACCTGCTACCAAAAAGGTGGAGCTACGACAGCTCATTGTTAATGCTCTGCAGGAGCAATCTTTGATTGGGGTTACAGGGGCTGAGGAAGGAATATCAGAGATGTTTTCTGAGCCTTCAGTGGCTGTTACCCACCCAACTGGTCTCATTGACCCATCCAACATGTCTGGGATGTCTGCTGAGGAGCTTCGGCTGACGTTCCGCATAAAAGAGATGGAGGTAAGGCATCGGGAGTTGGAAGTGGAAGCCATGCACCTCAGATTGAGAATCTTAGAGCTGGAGCACCAGCCTAAGGTATCACCCCAGTCACAGAATCTATTAGACACCTCACATTCTCATCATGGTGGTTTTGATGTAAGCCGGCACATCACACTTGTTCCACCATTCAGAGAGGCTGAAGTAGATTCATATTTCAATGCTTTTGAAAGAATTGCAGCTACATTAAATTGGCCAAAAGATGTGTGGTCTTTAATGTTACAGTGTAAACTGACTGGGAAAGCCCAAGAAGTGTGTGCTGCACTGTCACTAGAACAGAGCCTTGACTATGATGTTGTGAAAACCACTGTTTTACGTGCCTATGAGTTGGTGCCTGAAGCTTATAGACAAAAATTCAGGAAGTGTGGAAAAAATGTCAATCAGACCTACGTTGAGTTTGCGCGAGAGAAAGGAGCCCTGTTTGATAAATGGTGTCACGCCAGTAAAATGACAAATTTTGCGCAGCTGCTGGAGCTTGTGCTCCTGGAAGAATTTAAAAAGTGTCTTCCGGAGCGTATTGTTGTTTATTTAAATGAACAAAAAGTTGTGTCACTCGCGGAGGCCGCTGTGTTGGCAGATGAGTTGCGTTAACTCATAAAAGTGTTTTTGTGTCTCCGGTGCGTCGTGATGCGTTCACGGCTGAAAATAAAAAGCCTCTTTCACCACAAGCCTCTCGGCGTAACACATTCGCTGTGGGTGAGAACCGTAGTTGTTTTTACTGTTATGAGTCCGGACATTTAATTTCGGCCTGTCCAACTCTGAGAAAGAAAGAACAGAGTAAAAACAAAGAAACGTCCCCCGTTGTCCTGATTCAACATGGTCCCTCTAAGAAAGAGCTCAACAATCAGCTGTCAGGTATTGATGATGATTTCAAACTATTCGTGTCCCATGGGTTTGTGTCGCTATCCGAGGGTGGGGTGGAAAAAGTGCCAGTAGTTATCCTTCGTGATACGTGTGCTAAATATTCGATAGCTCGCCGTGGCGTTTTGCCATTTTTTGATGTATCCTATTGTGGGTCAGATTTACTTGTGTGGGGAATTGGATTGAGTGTGCTTCGTGTGCCGGTTCACTCTGTGCAACTTTCGTGTCCGCTGGTGACTGGTTCGGTGCGTATTGGAGTGCGCGATCAGCTGCCAGTCACAGGAGTGGATATTATTCTGGGGAATGATTTGGCCGGAAATAAAGTGTTTCCCACTGTTCCCGAAGTAACAAAAATCCCCACTGCTGGGGTTTGTGTTTTCTCTCCACCCGACTTGCCTTCCGTTTTTCCTGCTTGCGTCGTTACGCGCGCTCGCGCTCGTAAATTTTACCTGATGATGATTTGTGTCTGTCTGTGAACCGGGAGCAGCTAATTGAAGCCCAGCAGGCCGATGGTTCGTTAAGAAAGTGTGTGTCTGCTGCTCAAGGTGATAAATGTGAATCCCAAACTGTGTCTTATCTGTTTGATAAAGGTGTTTTGTTGCGGAGATGGTGTCCTATGTCTGGGATGGAATGTGATGTGGTGCTCCAGGTAGTTGTGCCTACTAAATTTCGTTATCAGGTCCTGAAACTGGCCCATGATCACAATCTGTCCGGGCACTTAGGTGTACGAAAAACTTATGACAGATTACTTCGTTACTTCTTCTGGTCTGGGTTAAAAGCAGATGTGGCACATTTCTGTCGTTCCTGTCATGTCTGTCAGATGTCAGGGAAGCCAAACCAGGTAATTCCCCCTGCTCCGTTACAGCCAATACCGGTGATGGGTGAGCTGTTTGAGAATATTATTGTTGACTGTGTTGGTCCTTTACCAAAAACGAAAGCTGGTAACCGGTACGTGTTAACAATGATGTGCGCTGCCACTCGTTTCCCTGAGGCTGTCCCATTGCGCACACTCCGGGCAAAAGCAGTGGTAAAAGCCTTGGTAAAGTTCTTTTCTACCTTTGGACTTCCCAAGCGCATTCAGTCAGACCAGGGATCTAATTTTATGTCCGCCGTGTTTTCTCAGGTTATGCAGGAGTTGTCTGTGAAGCACAAAGTCTCCAGTGCTTATCACCCGGAAAGCCAGGGCGCACTGGAGAGGTTTCACCAGACGCTGAAATCAATGTTAAAAAAGTTTTGTATTGAGTCAAACCGGGAGTGGGATGAGGGATTGCCCCTGCTCATGTTTGCCATTCGTGAAACCACTCAGGAGTCTTTGGGTTTCAGTCCGGCTGAGTTGGTTTTTGGTCACATGGTGCGGGGGCCACTGCGTCTGCTGAGGGAGACGTGGCTCGCAGATAAACCCGGTCCCGTGCGTGTGTTAGATTATGTGAGTTTGTTCAGGGAGAGGTTACACACAGCGGTTGAACTAGCCCGCAGTGCCCTCTCCGGTGCGCAAACCAAAATGAAAAAACTGTTTGATAAGAAAACTGTGTCTCGCTCTTTTCAGCCAAGTGACAAGGTTCTGGCGTTATTACCGCTGGTAGGGTCTGGTTTTCAGGTGAAGTTTTGCGGTCCCTATGTGGTAGAGAAGAAATTAAGTGACACTGACTATGTGATTAAAACGCCAGATAGACGGAAAAAGTCAAGAGTGTGCCACATAAGTATGTTGAAACCTTATTTTGTTCGTCAGGCACCCTCTGTGTCTGAAGCGTCTGTGTCCCCGGTAACCTGTGTTTTACCGGTGCCATCTGTGTACTGTCCCAAAGAGGATGGTTTACGTGACCAGCCGGCAGCAGTGCAAACAGCACGGCTAGAGAACTCCAGAACCCTGGAGGATTTGGAGGACTATTTGTCTCATTTAAGTGAGCCCGCTCAAAGTGATGTGTACCATTTAATTTGTGAATATGCCCAACTGTTTGGTGACAAACCCACTCAGACCACGGTTTTGCAGCACGATGTGGATGTAGGTGATCATAAGCCTATTAAACAACACGCATATCGTGTAAATCCCACCAAAAGAGCGGTTATGTCCCAGGAAGTTGGGTATCTCATTGAAAATGGTTTTGCTGTGCCTCGTTGTAGCCCGTGGAGCTCCCCCTCTCTGCTGGTGCCAAAGTCAGATAAAACTCCAAGTTTTTGCACTGATTACCGTAAAGTGAATGCTATAACCAAGTCTGATTCTTTTCCTCTGCCTAGAATGGATGACTGTGTCGATCGTGTTGGATCTGCCAAGTTCGTGACTAAACTTGACCTGTTAAAGGGTTATTGGCAGGTGCCTCTCACACCCCGCGCGTCAGAAATATCCGCCTTCGTCACACCAGACCACTTCCTCTAACAATAGCTACTCTTAGGCACATATAGGGACACAGCTGTTAGGGCCTCGAGAGCAGGTGGGAGCGAGAAGGATGGGCTCTGTGGTGGGGCAGATGGCAGGGCTCTACAGCCTTGTCTCTTCCCCATCCCCCTCTTGCTTGCCTCCCCTGCTCTCTAATTTCTTTTTAATGCACCACACACATTCACACCTTGGGGGTAGGTCTGGGATGGGGTAGACTGCAGAGTAGCCATCATCTGTCGTCCTCTGGCCTGCCCCCTTCACTTTTAATGTACCACATGACACTAAGTGTTACACTATCACGGTGCAGGGATAATGTCTCCAGTCAGGGATCTGGAGACATATTAATAGGGAGTAATGGGGGGGGATTTCACTCATATGGCCTCGCTGGTGGGACCCGGCCCCCTTGTGGCTATAGGGTAGCGGGGGTGGACTACCATCCATGTTGCTCTAGCTAGGGGTCCCCTGGGGCTGTGGTCTGGGGGGGGGGGTTCTCCTGCTTCCTCATCTGGTCCAAGCTGATGCGATGGCTCTTGGGGGGCTGCTGGGGCTGGATTGTGGGCTGATGGCGTGTGGTGGCTCTGTCCTGGTGGGTTGTTGGGGCACATTGTGGGGGGGCAGGGGCCCTGGGTGTATGCGCTCGCCTGGGGCTGGTGAGAGAGGTGTGCAGGGTGCCTCCCTGTTGATGTCACTGGGCCCCACCACACTGTCCATTTTTACCCTCTGGGCTGGCATTGGTTCCCGGCCCCGTTGTCCTCTGACCGGCTGACTGGCTTCCTGGCTGTTTGGGGCCGTTGTCCCCCTCGGGGGAGGGTGTGGGGGTTGGGTTGGGCAGGTCGGGTGGGGGTGTGGGGGGTTTGGTGGGGGCTGGGGTGGGCGGGGTTGGGGTTGGTGTGGCAGGTGGGTCCTCGTGCCCCGGGCAGCGTGGGTCGGCCTTGGTGTACTGGGGGGGTCTGTAGCTGCTCCCTCTTGTTCTCCGGGTTTGCATCCTTCACGGTGGCCCCGGTGGCTCTCTGGGGGTGACGCCCTGTGGCTCCTACGGCCCGGGATGGGGGGGTGCCCCGTTGGTTCGGCCCTGCCTTGCCGTGATTGCTGTTCTGGGCTTCGGGGTCCTTCACACTTGCATGTTTGATCGGGTCTCGACAGCTACTACTGAGTCCCATTTCAGTGAATGATGGGACCCCCCAGAATGTGCTGAGAATCTCTCCAGAATCTCTACCCTAAACTTATTCTCTTCTTGCACTAGTGTCCTCTTCTGGCCTATTCTATTCTATTCTATTCTATTCTATTCTATTCTATTCTATTCTATTCTATTCTATTCTATTCTATTCTATTCTATTTTATACTATCAAGTCATCCACAACTATGGTGCTCACTACCGTTTGTTTAATTATTTATTTATTAAATCTCTTTTTCTTTTGTGCTGGTTTGGTTTTCTTCTGTTTTTTCGATTTATTTATTTATTTTTATTGATGGACAGTTAATAGTTGGAATAACACACCACCTTACAATCTTTAATTACAATAGCACCGCCTGTTGGTTTCTGTCCCCGTTCGTCCTGTCCAGTCTTTGTTTCCCCCACACATCACTGAGGTGTAGCACTGCCCTCCCTGGCTTATAATAGAGAGTTCTAATAAAGGATGTCTGCTCAGCTTTCAGGGAGGACCGCTGATGGTCACACACATGCACTAAATATTTAAATATTTGGCTGCAAGAATAAAATATGCATTGATCTCAAACAATGTTGACTCCCTCTCTGTGGAGTTAAAGGACAGATATCATGGCAATTTTTCACAAGTTAACACAGTTCACTGGTGTCTCACTGACCTGTCTGTCACATACTTTAGTCAAAATATCATGTTGATGCAGCCTCTTCAACCTGCACAGACCCCGCCCCTTTTTAAAACGCTCGGTTTTTTAGTGGGTTGTGGCTTCTCGTGCAAATGAGCCACAGCTGACTCCGCCCCTCTCTTCTGCCAAAACTAGAACAGTATCATGTTACCATGGCAACTACATAGTGCTGTGACAGCCGGTGAAAACTTCGCCGTACGACCGTATACGTTTAAGCTACAGTCAGACACCGAACAAGAACACATTTAAAAACCAAGGATACAGAAAGATGTTTGTACATGGTAAGTTCACTTTGTTACTTTTAATGTTTAGTTTTCATTTGTTGTTACACTGACTATAGTGTTGTTGAACTACTTAGCTTAGCGCACTGCTAGTGACTCCAACTAGCTTAGTGGGTGTTTATATGTTAGTTAGCAAAGGCTAACCTCTAAAGCTAACCTGTTCCACTGGTAAAGATAAGATAAAATACCTTTATTAGTCCCACAATGGGGAAAGTACAGTGTTACAACAGCTCCAGAGCAGGAATAGAAATAGAAAAGCAGTGCAAGATAAAAGAAAAGACAAAAATAAATAAATAAATAAATGTACAAAAAAAAGACAATATATACGGCAAAAAAAACAAAAAAGGGATGTTCAAATATAGTTAACTACCACCAGTGTTTACAGGGTAAAAAAATACCCCAGATGTTTAACAGCTGTAGTCATTTATTTAAATAAGCGTCTAAATATTATGTATTTAACAAATCCCATATTAAGTGATATATACAACATTAAAATGGTCACCTTTTAGTTCTCTCCTAACACAAGTGTATTTTATTTATGCATCAATGATACAGAACCTGAGAATATCTGCTGCAGTCACAAGTAAAATGACTTTTTAATTTAGTCAGTATATTTTCTATATGTCACTCACATAAAACCTAATAGTTACTTAATAAACTCACCTTTATTATGTAGTACATAATAAACTCACCTTTATTATGTAGTACATAATAAACTCACCTTTATTATGTAGTACATAATAAACTCACCTTTCTAATGTAGTACATTAGAATAATGCAGTAGCTTCAGAACCACCATCATCATAGTTGACCATCCAGGGTTTGAATGTGTTCTAACTACAGAATATATTCAACATATACAGAGCAGACTATGGGCCTTTATGTCTAAGAGGAATACATGAATAAGTGTTATTTAATAGAAATGCAGTCATTGTAATATAAATATGATTAAGGAAGAACATGTAATAAATAAGTGTTAAAATGTTCCATGTCAAACACTGAAAGAACATAGAATGGTTTAAATAGACTTGACTTTTATGAAACAAATACATTCAATGTAACAACGAACATAAAAGTTCAAACTATAGTAAACAATAACAAATGTTAATATGAATTTAATGTTATTTATAGAACCTTAAATAACAACAATATGGTCTGACAGGACTTTACAGGGTTAATTATAGAGAACAATCAATGATAGTAATAGATAAAGTGTGAAGCATCTTCTGTCTCTGTCCTTAGTATCATTACTTAAGTTTGATACAAACCATAAAGACATGAACACATGTTCTACTGCATGTTCTACTGCATGTTCTACTGCATGTTCTGCTGCATGTTCTACTGCATGTTCTACTGCATGTTCTACTGCATGTTCTACTGCATGTTCTGCTGCATGTTCTGCTGCATGTTCTGCTGCATGTTCTGCTGCATGTTCTACTGCATGTTCTACTGCATGTTCTACTGCATGTTCTACTGCATGTTCTACTGCATGTTCTACTGCATGTTCTGCTGCATGTTCTACTGCATGTTCTACTGCATGTTCTGCTGCATGTTCTACTGCATGTTCTGCTGCATGTTCTACTGCATGTTCTACTGCATGTTCTGCTGCATGTTCTACTGCATGTTCTGCTGCATGTTCTACTGCATGTTCTGCTGCATGTTCTGCTGCATGTTCTGCTGCATGTTCTGCTGCATGTTCTACTGCATGTTCTACTGCATGTTCTACTGCATGTTCTGCTGCATGTTCTGCTGCATGTTCTGCTGCATGTTCTACTGCATGTTCTGCTGCATGTTCTACTGCATGTTCTACTGCATGTTCTACTGCATGTTCTGCTACATGTTCTACTGCATGTTCTACTGCATGTTCTGCTGCATGTTCTGCTGCATGTTCTGCTGCATGTTCTACTGCATGTTCTGCTGCATGTTCTACTGTATGTTCTACTGCATGTTCTGCTGCATGTTCTACTGCATGCTGCTGGAACTTTCTGGGACGGAAAATCAGGGTGGTCCTGCCTGCGTGGTCCTGGAAGGACAGTATGTGGGGTTCAGACCCGTCCTTCATTGAACCTCCACACGTAGCTGGTACCACTTCCAGTTGGTCTGGTACCACTTCCAGTTGGTCTGGTACCACTTTCAGTTGGTCTGGTACCACTTCCAGTTGGTCTGGTACCACTTCCAGCTGGTCTGGTACCACTTCCAGTTGGTCTGGTACCACTTTCAGTTGGTCTGGTACCACTTCGAGCTGGTCTGGTACCACTTTCAGTTGGTCTGGTACCACTTCCAGCTGGTCTGGTACCACTTCCAGTTGGTCTGGTACCACTTTCAGTTGGTCTGGTACCACTTCCAGTTGGTGTGGTACCACTTCCAGTTGGTCTGGTACCACTTCCAGCTGGTCTGGTACCACTTTCAGTTGGTCTGGTACCACTTCCAGCTGGTCTGGTACCACTTCCAGTTGGTCTGGTACCACTTCCAGTTGGTCTGGTACCACTTCCAGCTGGTCTGGTACCACTTCCAGTTGGTCTGGTACCACTTTCAGTTGGTCTGGTACCACTTCCAGCTGGTCTGGTACCACTTCCAGTTGGTCTGGTACCACTTCCAGCTGGTCTGGTACCACTTCCAGCTGGTCTGGTACCACTTTCAGTTGGTCTGGTACCACTTCCAGCTGGTCTGGTACCACTTTCAGTTGGTCTGGTACCACTTCCAGCTGGTCTGGTACCACTTCCAGTTGGTCTGGTACCACTTCCAGTTGGTCTGGTACCACTTCCAGTTGGTCTGGTTTGTCAAACTGGCCAAACAGATCCTTGAGGATGGGTATCTTTAGCACATCATTGAAGAATGGACCAGGGTCCCAGAAGACCTGGTCCAAGATCAGGTCCAACATGTCCTCCACATAATCTACAATTCACAAATAAAATATGTGTGTACTTTGTGTACTTTGTGTACCCTTCAATAGCCATTAAGTTATGTTGTACAGTTTTTGGTACTTTATTTGTATTATTCATATTCTATTAATAAATGTATTTATAATGAAAGGTATTCTAAACACTCACTTTAATAAAGTATAGAATATGATAATAACTAAATTCATTATTTATTTTTTGTTTGTATGTATTTCTACACATTTTATGACTGCAGTATTTTTAATAAAATCTTGGTAAACTTATTGGAGGTTGGTTCAGTTTTAACTGGCTTTGCTGTGGCCCCTCCTCTTTTCTTAGATTTGGGTAAATGTACCCAGAACAACGGTTCACCAGCTGATGTTGTTGCTTGGGGACGTCCAGCATATTTATTGAAGTGCAGCGCTGGCAGATATAATCTGTGGAGAGAAAATGTCATTTATAAATATGATGGAAACATACATGTATGTTTATACACTGGACAATCATGGCTTATTTACCTACACAACATTCCAACAAAAGAAAAGAGCACATTGTTAGTGTAAAAGAAGCTACAGTCCAGTAGATGTGTTTTTAATACTATGGAGACACTTCTTCACTTTTCCATATTCTTTGTTCTGTCATATCTTCAACACTTTCTTTGTCCTAATAAATAAGAAAATAGAACTTATTACAACAACCCCCAAATTCACCATAATAATAATAATCTATATGTGATTACACAATATTTATAAGATTTCTATTTTCACACACATTCAATTCACATTTGGTGTTTATTATAGTTTACTTTTTATTTGATTTATATTTTGTTTTATTAAGAAACATGAACTTTTTAGATGTGAACACAGGATAAACTAGTCTACTTTATTTTATGGTAAACTGGTAATGATGACATTATTATTCTACACAGATGAACGTACTTAACTGTCTGAACATTTAACACCTGCTGACACACAGTACAACACCTCAAACAGCTCCAGTAGGGTTAGGGTTAGGGTCCAGCTTTCATAAACAATATATGTAGGTATCTTATGGATGGAGCTGGAAGATTCTAGAATAATAAAAAATAAGACACATTAACCTCTACACTGCTAGAACTAAAACTAATAATCTTATGTAACTTATTCAAATGTTGATGTGAAATATGAAGTAAGTCACATCATGGACTGACTGTGATGCAGTTGTGACAGAATCTACAGAGTCATACATGATATCCTGTGGATCCAGAAAATCCAAAAGATGAGCTGAACCTCTAAAGTGTTCTTCTTCTAACCAAGGTTATTTTACAGGTTCTATTTATTAGTGTACATGTGTTTGTCTAAACACCAGGGACAGTAATATTTGTAATGAGTATCTCCAGTTATATTAGCATCATTAGCATGTATGCTAACAGCTGCTCTTACACCTATCATTGTGCTTTAACCAGAGTGTCGCTAACACATGGAATTGTCTGAAACATGTAGAGAATCTATAAATTTACCAACAAGTAACACTAAGCACTTTTACACCGTCTGTTGTTTCACTGCTGTAAAGTTCTAGAACTAGCTAGCAGCAGTCACTGCTCTTGTTAGCATTAACTAACGTTACTCTAAATACAAACACAGAACATATTATATAAATACTTACATGTTCCTCCTCTAATGTTTGTGGACAGTTGGTTCTGCTCCAGGTTTAAGGCACAGTTCTGTTGTACTGACCCAGGTTAGAAAAGCAGTCTGTTGTGAAGTGGACACTAACAGGGTCTTTGGTAAATTTCTTTAAAAATAAATGTGATCCACTTCAGTCTTTCATCTTCTGAAGTTTGAAGCTCATGTATGGACTTGTGTTTTTCCTTTTAACCAGGAACAGAAGTGTTTAGAGTTTGTCCACACATTCCTTCTGTGTCTCTGCATCAATGTAGAATAATGGCGGATCTCCGAGTACGAGCAGAGGTCATAGGTCAATAGGTGGGGTTAGCTGAGCAGGTGGGGTGGGATGGGGTGGGATATTCAAATTAAAGTGCGTCTGTTACATGTGAGGGGCAGCAAATCAAAACGGAGCGTTTCCCGCCCCCTCCAATAAGACACGGATCAAGTGAAAAGGTGCGTGGATGTTTTTTTTTTCATGATTCCAGGGTCTCCTAACACGCAGACAACACATATATGTGGTGTAAAAACCTTAAAAAGTCTATTTACCATGATATGACCCCTTTAAACAATGAGAACAAATGCAGACAAAAAGAAGAGAAAAAAAGACACATAAGTCGACTTGAAAAACACTGAAGATGTTAATGCCCCTATATATATATATATATATATATATATATATATATATATACAAATATGGACGGCTGACGAGCTCCAGGGAAGATGTGGAGGCGTTCTTGAGACCCACAATGACACCTGCAGAAACCAGCCCCTTGATGCCCACCCCAACCTCGACAGCATTGGTACCCCTGAGAAAGAGCTCAACATCAGCGAGCCATCCTGGAAGGAAGTCCAAGAGGTAGTGAAAAAGTCCAGAACAGGATCTGCCCCCGGCTCAAGCGGCATACCGTATAAGGTATACAAGCAATGCCCAAGGCTCCTGTGGAGGCTGTGGAAGTTGTTCCAGAGGATCTGGAAAAAGGGCACCATTCCATCATGCTGGAAACAGGCAGAAGGCTGTTTTGTGCCAAAAGAAGAGAACTCCTCAACCATAGACCAGTTTAGAACAATCTCACTGTTAAGTGTAGAAGGCAAAATCTTCTTTTCTGTACTGGCCAAGAGGTTGACCTCATACATGACAGAGAACGGATACATCGACACCACTATCCAAAAAGGTGGAATCCCAGGCAGTTCCAGATGTCTGGAACACACCAGAGTTCTCAGTCAGATGATCCGGGAGGCCAAAATCAGCAAAGGCAGCGTGACTGTTGTTTGGCTGGATTTGACCAATGCCTACGGATCAATACCTCACACCCTCATGCATGCAGCACTAGACCATTACCTCATCTCTCAGCACATCAAGGGAATGATCATCAGCTACTTCGGCGGAATCCACCTACGATTTAAAACAGCCCAGTTTACAACAGAGTGGCAATCCCTGGAAAAGGGAATCGTAACTGGCTGTACAATCTCCCCCATCCTCTTCATCATGGGCATGAACCTCCTAATAACAGCTGCTGGGAAGGAAGCTCGAGGACCAAAAATGGAATCAGGCATCCGACAACCCCCAATAAGAGGTTACATGGACGAACTCATGGTGACGTCCACAACCCATGTAGAGGCGAGGTGGGTGTTGACGGTTCTGGACCAAATGGCAACATGGGCCAGAATCCAGGGCAATGGTGATCAGGAAAGGTAAGTTGACAAACACGGTCAAGCTGCAGGTGTAAGGAGAAGTGATTCCATCAATAGAGGATAATCCAATCAAGTGCCTGGGAAAGTGGTTCGACGATTCACTTACTTTTACTTTTACTTTTACTCACTTTTTTTTATTTATTTATTTATTTTTATTTATTTATTTTTTTTTTTTAAATTTTGCACTGAGTCTTTTCTTTTATCTTGCACTGCTTTTCTATTTCTATTTCTATTCCTGCTCTGGAGCTGTTGTAACACTGTACTTTCCCCATTGTGGGACTAATAAAGGTATCTTATCTTATCTTATCTTACCGACAGGAACAGCGTCACCAGAACAGAAAAGCAGATGGAGGAATGGCTGAGGAGGATCGGAAAATCAGGTCTCCCAGGGAAGTTCAAAGCATGGCTTTATCAGCATGGTCTGCTGCCAAGACTCATGTGGCTGTTGACAGTGTATGAAGTTCCGATGACAAGCGTGGAAGGAGTGGAGAAAAAGATCAATAAGTACCTCCGAAAATGGTTGGGAATCCCTCCAAGCTTCACTTCAGTAGGCCTGTATATCAGATCAGGGCAGCTCTAACTTCCTCTGTCATCCGTGGTGGAGGAATTTAAGGTAGCCAAGTGCAGAGTTGTAATGGCGTACAGAGACTCCCAGGACGAACAAGTTAGACATGCAGGCATCCTCACAAGATCAGGACGCAAGTGGGCAGCTGACCCCTCTGTTGCACAAGTTGAAAGCATGTTGAAGCTGTCTGACATCATTGGAACACCATGCACAGGAAGACAGGGCCTCGGAACTTCCCATATCCAGCAATGGGGGAAGGCAGGAACCAAGAACCGAAGAGCCATGATCCAGGAGGTTGTACGGAGCCTTGAGGAGGAAGGTCGAAGTGCAAAAGCAGTGGAGTTAGCGTCCCAGGGAGCATGGACCAAATGGGACCTACCCAAGAGAAAGATCACACGGGGAGATTTATGGAGACTGGAACCTTTCCGCATCTCTTTCCTGCTAAGATCGGTGTATGACACACTGCCGACACCGACTAACTTGTACAAGTGGGGCTTGAGGGAGGACCCGCTGTGCAAGCTTTGGTGGGAGAGAGGTACCATGGCGCACATCCTGTCAGGGTGTAAAACAGCACTCGCCCAAGGAAGATACAAGTGGCGCCACGACAAGGTGCTCATGACTCTCGCTAACACATTGGAGCAGGAGAGATGCAAGAAACGACAACCACATGGGAAAGTGATGCCATCTATCACGTTTGCTCGGGAGGGACAAAAGCCATCAACCACAGTAACAACAAAAAGCAACCTGCTACAAAAGGCCCAATCATGGGAAATGAAGGTAGACCTGGGGGGAAGATTGCAATTCCCCCCAGTTGTCCAGACAACCCTGAGGCCAGATGTGGTAATGTGGTCTGAAGAGGAAAAGAAGATCATTTTCATAGAACTTACAGTCCCATGGGAAGAGGGTTGTGAACAGGCGTTTGAGAGAAAGAGCACCAGATACCAGGATCTCTTGCATGACTGCAGGGGGAAAGGATGGCAGGCTTGGTTGTTCCCAGTCGAGGTTGGATGTAGAGGATTCCCCCGCCCAATCAGTGTGGAGGGAGTGACCCTGGGAGTGACGGGGAGGGAGAGAAAGGCAGCAGCTCGCAGGATGGGGGAGGCAGCAGTGAGAGCCTCTTGCTGGCTATGGAGCAGGAGAGAGGAGCTTAGCTGGAAGCCAGGAGGAAGAGATGGGCAGTGATTAGACCACCACTGCCGGCCCGCCAATGGGAGCGTGTTGTGGTTCAGGGTCGAAACACTTGATGAACGTGGTAAACACCTGATGACATCAATTCCTCCTGGCCAAAGCTACATTCACCAAAAGTGAATGAAGGAGAAGCATTTTTAGATGTAATTCTAATCATTATATATATATATATAATGATTAGCGCATCCGCGAGGTGTATCTTTCACACTTGTCAGTCTGGCTTAGCCAGTGACACTCAGGAACAGACTGGGTGGCAACCAAGGATAGTTTGGTGATGACTAGAAAGACAGTTGACAGCTTGGAAAGATGGCACCTGGGACAGGGAGGGCCAGCACCCCAACCTGTATCTTCCGGAAGGAAGAAACCAACCATTGCTACGAAGAAGCCTTCTGAGACATACCCCCAGGGGAACCCGAGGGGGGGGGGGGATGAGAGCCCCAATCGGACAGACCTTACGGTATTGACCCATGCTAACGGAAATTTGACCATGAATTCAAGATGCATCTGCGGTAAGGTGTGCAAGAACCCGCGCGGCCTAAGAATACACCAGGCCAGGATGAGGTGCAGGGAGCAGGGAGCAGGGAAACATACTGCAACGCACAGGATCGGATTCTGGTAAGACACAGGAGGAGCCCGGCCAGGAATTACCCTACAGAGCCCAGTCCCTCCCAGCAGTACAGCCCCCGAAACCCTGCAGCGATATCCAACTGAAGCGGATCAAGTGGCCCTCTGCCAACAGCCAGGCGGTATGGTCACAGTTTGACAAAGACGTGAGCCAGATCTTGGAGACCACAGCCAGGGGGGAGGTGGACCTACGGCTAGAGACCATGACAACAACCATAGTCAGTTATGCAGCCGAGAGGTTCGGCCACATCGAGAGCAAGAACATCAAAGCCAACTACACCATGAACCGGAGAGCCACCCAGATACACAAACTGCGACAAGAACTTCGAGGCCTAAGGAAACAACACAAGGTGGCTAGCGAAGAGGAGAAAGGACCTCTTTCTGAACTCTGTAATATCCTTAGGAAGAAGCTCATGACACTGCGCCGGGCAGAGTGACATCGTAGGTGGGGGAAGGAAAGAGCAAGGAAGCGTGCTCCTTTCATTTCCAATCCCTTCAACTTTACTAGAAAGTTGTTAGGGGACAGACGCAGTGGCAATCTCATGTGCTCATCCAAGGAAGCAGACGCCTTTCTGCATAACACCCTGAGCGACCCAGATAGAGATCAGGAGCTGCCACCTCAGAGGGCGCTCATAAGCCCACAACCACCAACAGTGGACTTTGCCATGAGGGAACCCAGTGTGACCGAGGTGCAAGAGGTTGTGAAGGGAGCCAGGACAGCATCAGCCCCAGGCCCCAGGCCCCAGTGGTGTCCCATACAGAGTGTACAAGCGCAGCCCACAACTCCTTCAGCACCTGTGGAAGATCTTGAGGGTGATCTGGCGCAGGGGGAGAGTTGCGGACCAATGGAGGTGTGTTGAGGGGGTGTGGATACCCAAAGAAGAGGACTCCAAGGCTATTAGCCAGTTTAGAACCATCTCGCTGTGTTGAAGGCAAGATCTTTTTCAGTATCTTGTCAAAACGGCTAACAGAGTTCCTTCTGAAGAACAACTATATTGATACTTCTGTTCAGAAGGGTGGGATCCCTGGAGTACCTGGTTGTTTGGAACACACCGGCGTGGTGACACAACTCATCAGGGAAGCTTGTGAAGGAAAAGGAGATCTCACCGTACTCTGGCTGGACCTGGCCAATGTGTACGGCTCCATGCCACATAAGCTGGTCGAGCTCGCCCTGCAACGGCATCATGTTCCCAGCAGAGTCACAGACCTTATTCTCGATTACTACAACAATTTCAGGCTAAGAGTCACTGCTGGGTCAGGAGCATCAGACTGGCATTGCCTTGAGAAGGGCATAATAACAGGCTGCACCATCTCAGTCACACTGTTTGCCCTTGCTATGAACATGATTGTTAAGTCAGCAGAGGTGGAGTGTAGGGGACCCATGACAAAATCTGGAGTACATCAGCCCCCGATAAGAGCTTTTATGGACGACCTGACTGTCACCACCACATCCGTCCCAGGTAGGAGATGGATACTCTTAGGCCTAGAGAAGCTCATTACCTGGGCCAGGATGAGCTTTAAGCCAGCAAAATCAAGGTCTCTAATGCTAAAGAGGGGTAAGGTGGTGAAGATGTTCCGCTTCTCACTGTCTGGAGCCAACATACCATCCATCACGGAGCAGCCAGTGAAGAGCCTTGGAAAGCTCTTCAACTGCAGCCTCAAAGACTCGGTTTCAATTCAGAAGACCGGCAGAGAGCTTGAGGGCTGGCTGAGTCGGGTTGACAAGTCGGTTCTACCAGGCAGGTTCAAGGCATGGATTTAACAGCATTCCATCTTGCCCTGGATCCTGTGGCCACTTCTGTTGTACACCGTTCCCATCTCAACAGTCGAGGCAATGGAAAGAAACATCAGCAGCTACCTGCGCAGATGGCTAGGCCTACCACGCAGCCTCAGCAGCACCGCCCTGTACGGTACTACCAACACCCTTCAGCTCCGGTTTAGTGGCCTGACAGAAGAGTTCATGGTGTCCAGGACACGGGAGGTACTGCAGTACAGGGAATCCAGAGATCCTAAGGTGGCATCGGCTGGCATCCAGGTGCGCACAGGCAGGAAGTGGAGAGCGGATAAAGCTCTGGAAGTGGCCGAGTCACGACTCAGGCAGAAGGCCCTGGTGGGACCCATTGCCAGAGGGCGTGCAGGAATTGGCTTTTTCCCAGCAGTCAGGGTGGACAAGGCCAAGGGCAAAGAACGGCAGTGCTCATCCAGGAGGAAGTGCGGGCAGGAGTGGAGGAACAACGCACAAGCAGGATGGTGGGGAAGGGACAGCAAGGAACCTGGACTAAATGGGAGAATGTTCTGCAACGGAAGATCACCTGGTCCAACATCTGGAAAGCAGACTTCCACTATACCAGGTTCTTAGTCCAGGCTGTGTACGACGTCCTGCCAAGTCCAGCCAACCTTCATGTCTGGGGCAAAGCAGAGACACCGTCCTGTCCCCAGTGTACAGGATGGGGATCCCTGTAACACCTCCTCAGCAGCTGTCCAAAAGCCCTTGGAGATGGGCGCTATCGCTGGCGCCACGACCAAGTGCTGAGGTCAATTGCGGACAACATCGCCACGGCCATTAAGACCACCAAGGGCCACCATAAACCGGAGGCAATCAGGTTCCTTAGAGCTGGAGAGAAGCCTAGATTACAACTGCGGGCAAAAGCTGGCCTCTGGAAACTGGAGGTGGACCTTGGCAAACAGCTAAAGTTCCCGACCAGCATAACACCTACAAGGCTCCGCCCAGATATGATCATCGTGTCAGATTCCACCAGTCAGTTGATCATTCTGGAGCTTACAGTGCCCTGGGAAGAGCGCATAGAAGAAGCAAATGAAAGAAAGCGTGCCAAGTACCAGGAGTTGGCAGATGAGTGTAGGAGGCAGGGCTGGAAAACCTTCTTGCAAACCGCTGGAGGTGGGCTGCAGAGGATTTGCAGGGCAGTCACTCTACAAAGCCCTCACATTGCTGGGCCTCACTAGGCAAGAAAAGAGGGCGGCCATCAGAGCAGCGACAGAAGCCGCAGAGAAAGCCACAAGGTGGCTATGGTTAAAGAGGGCAGAGCCGTGGGCAAACGCTGCTGGGACACAGGCCGGGGTCTGATCAGCTCTGGTCGGGTCGCCTGGGCGAGGGTGTCTGATGTTGAAAGACCCGAAACACCCAATGACCCCAGGTTACATCACTGATGATGTGTCCCAGCGCATCCGCGAGATGTATCTTTCACACCATATATATATATATATATATATATATATATATATATATATATATATATATATATATATATTACAATTATACAATTGGGTCATTGTCAATCTTTAACTTTCATAAACATAACATTAATAACACACTATGCAATGAAAAATATGGTGCTACCTAATTTGTTTCAGTGCTACTAAATGTAAAGGTAGGGGGCACCAGTGCTACCTGTGAAAAAGTTAGTCTGGAGCCCTGCTTCCATCCCTCATATATTTGAGCTGAGAATAAAGAGGCTTTTGTGAAGCTTTTGGAGTCTACATTTGGGTCCTTCATGCAACACATTTCATGACAAGTTTATGTTGTGTGAATTTATGTTCAGTAGTTCCTACTCTATTGTCTCTGTGACACAAAGTGAACAAAAGAATATGGGTTTGAAATATTTGTTTCTTTTTCTTCTCAGTAACAGTTAAATTGTCAATTTGTATTGACTCAAACTGAACTGAATTGGATTGAATCCGTACTGAATCGAATCGAACCAAATCATTCACAAATTTTTATGATTTGCCCTGAATCGGATTGTGGTCTGTGAATCGAGAATTGATTCGAATCGTTGTGTGATTCACACCCCTAATATGTAAAAAAAAAAAATAAAAAAATGTTCCTCTCGCCCCACGTGGGCGGTGTCTCCTTCAGACTCGGGTCCTCTACCAGAGGCCCCTCCCACCTGGGTGGTGTCTCCTTCAGACTCGGGTCCTCTACCAGAGGTCTGGGAGCCTGAGGGTTCTGCGCATGATCTTAGCTGTTCCTAACAATGCGCTCTTTTGGACACAGATCTCTGATGTTGTTCCTGGTATCTGCTGGAGACATTGTCCCAGCTTGGGGGTCACTGCCCCTAGTGCCCCCATCACTACTGGTACCACTGTTGCCTTCACACTCCACATTTTCTCTAACTCCTCTTTCAGCCCTTGGTATTTCTCAAGCTTCTCATGTTCTTTCTTTCTGATGTTGCTATCACTGGGGACTGCTACATCTATCACCACCACTGTCTTCTCATGTTTATCCACCTTAGAGAGAATGGCCCCAACCCCCACCTCTGAGGCATCCACCTCTACAATAAACTGGAGGCGAGGGTTCGACAGAAGGGGAGTGAAACGCACACTTCTCAGCCTTAACAAATAACTGGTGCTCTAGGAGATGTGCAAGGATGGTGCGGACATGCTTGATGTGAGAAGACATATCAGGGGAAAAGATAAGATGTTATCTAAGTAAACAAACACAAATTGGTTCAAGAATTTTGAAACACTGCGGGTGCATTGGTGAGACCGAAAGAAATGACTAGATACTCATAGTGACTAGATGCAGCGTTGAATACTGTCTTCCACTTATCCCCCTCCCATATCCTCACCGAGTGGTATGCATTATGCAGATTCAACTTGGTGAACACACCGGCACCCTGAAGCTGTTAAAAAGCTGAGGAGACGAGTGGAAGCGGGTACCTGTTGTGGAATGTGATGTTACTGAGGCCCCTGTAGTCAACACATGGTCGGAGGGTGCAATCCTTCTTCTCCACAAAGAAGAACCCAGCCCCTGTGGGAAATGAGGAGGGTTGGATCAGACCAGAGAAGAATTGATGTACTCAGACATCGCTTGTGTCTCTGGGCTAGAGAGGGAGTATATCTTTCCCTGAGGAGGGGACGTGCCAGGTAGGAGATCTATAGCGTAATCATATGCATGATGAGGAGGAAGAGAACAGGCCTGCTGCCTGCTGATCACCTCCTGTAGATCATGGTAACAGGCTGGGAGACTGAACAGATCTGGGGAAAGAGGGGACTCAGGAGGGTGGCAGAAAGACAAAATAGGTTACACAAAGTAGTAGCCGGTTCCCCCACCCCAAGGGATAAGCAGGTGTTATTGCATGTGTAAGGCCAAGACAAAACTCTAGCTCTCAGCTCAGTCTATGTGAGGGTTATGTGCAGAAAGCCAGGGGAAACCCAACACCACAGGGTGAGCAAGAGAGTGAAACCAGAAAAAAGGAGTTAATTCAGTAAGATCATCAGGGAAAGTTTCCCAGACCGGAGAGGGCAGATGAGTAATTATACTCAGTGGTCTCCCGTTCAGAGCTGTGGTGGAGTGTGCTACAGAAACGGGGTGAACTGGAATGCATAATTTGTGGACTAACTCATGCCAAATGAGTTCTTCCCAGCCTCATCGGCTCCTCCCGGAAACCAAAACCGAAACGGACAGTGGGACTTGAAGCACCCATCTCCGGACTATGGGTGACGCAGTGAGATCCTCCGGTCTGACGCTCCTCGTCTCTCTCTCTTTATGCCTGTCCAGGGGTCGCTGATCCACCAGGATGACGAGTGCGATGAGGGGTACATCACTTCGGTTTTCTTTGTGTTTATAGTCAGACCAGAGTCGATACATGCTTTGGTGAACTGCTCCATGCTTTCCTGCATGTTGGACTGAGTACGCGCATTCAATGTACAGTCGTCAGTGAATAGAAAGTCACCGGCAATGTCTTCATGGACTTTGTTTTTTGCCTGCAGCCTCCATAGATTGAACAGCACACACACAACCTTGCTTGATGCCATTTGTAACAGGGACGGGCTTTGAGTGCTTTCTGTCATCCTGCACGCATGCCGTCGTGGAACTGTCTGACCCGGGAAATTAATTTTGCAGGGCTGCCGAACTTGGCTATGATCTTCCAGAGCCCCTCCTGGCAGACAGTGTCAAAGGCCTTGGTGAGATCCACAAAGGTGGTGTAAAGGCCAACATTCTGCTCCCAACACTTCTCCTGGAGTTGACGTGCTGCAAAAATCATGTCCACAGTACTGCGTCCCACACTGACTTTCAGGTAGTAGGCCTTCTTCAAAATGTTCAATCAGGTGGTTCAACAACACTCTGGCCAGAATTTTCCCAGCTCCAGAGAGCAGCGAGATGCTGCAGTGATTGTTGCGTACCTGATGATGTCCCTTGTGCTTGTACAAATGGATGATAGAAGCATCCTTGAGTTCCTGTGGGATTTCCTCCTGGGTCCACATGGATTGGAATAACTCTGTGAGCTTCCTGATCCACTAGAAGCATAGATTTGTTCAGGGATAGAGTCAGCACCAGGTGCTTTTCCACTGGACAGGCGCTTCATTGCTTTTTCCACTTCAGGTACAATAGGGATGTTGGCAAGAGAGTACTTGGTTGGAACCTGGAGAAGCCTTGTTATCGCTTCCTCACTGATGGTAGATGGACAGTTCAGAACATTGTTGAAGTGATCTGCCCAGCGTTCAAGGACCTTTTCCTTGTCTGTAATCAGTACATTCCCATCTGCACTCAGGAGAAGAGATGATCCAGATGAACTGGGTCCGTATACCATCTTGAGCGCACTGTAGAAATTCTTCCTGTCATTGCGTTCAGCAAAAGACTGGATCTCATCAGCTTTCTCGCTTAGCCATGTGTCCTGCATTTGGCGCAGCTCCAGCTGTATATTTTTTCTGATGTTGCAGAGGACAGCCTTCTTGGATGCTGATGATGGGTCGTTGAGGTGTGGTCAGTGAAAGCGATGTTTCTCCTCCGGCAAAGACTGAATGCGTTCATTGTTGTTGTTGAACCAACCCTGATTCTTCCGTGTGGTGGGGTCGACCACCTCTGAGGCAGCAGCATAGACGATGTTGCAAAAGGTCGACCAGTCAGACTCAACATCTGTTGAGTCTAAGCTATTTTGATGTAGCTTGCTGGTGATCTCTTCAGCCAGAGACTGCTTGACTAGATCCTTTTTCAGCTTTGAGATGTTCAGTCGCTTTGGTGCCTTCTTACTCTGTGGGCGCCTGGATAGCTGAACCCTGATGTTGAGCTTTGTGATCAGCAAGCGGTGATCTGTCCAACATCTGCACTACACATAGCTTTGGTGACTCTGACATCTTGCCTGTGCCTTTAAATGACAATGACATACTCCAGCAAGTGCCAGTGTTTGGAGCGAGGATGTCTTTTTGTGGTTGGGTATGTGAAACACTGTGTTGGTGAGGAGGAGTAGCTGAAGTGCAGCACAGGTTTCCAGTAGCAGAAGGCCATTACTGTTGCATTTGACTAGTCCATTTTTCCCATGATGCATAATCATTGCCAACCCTTGTGTTCAAATCACCAAGGATGTTTAGTTTATCAGTTCTAAACATTGAGGAATTGGTCACTTGTAGGTCCTCATAGAACTTTTCTTTGACCTCATCAGGGTTGGTCACCATGGGTGCATAGGCAGTGTGGCATACCGCTTTCTGGGCAGTGGCAGTCGGACAGTCATCAGGTGTGTTGCGGGTTCCAAACAATATATTAACAAACAAATGGCTCAAATGGAAAACTCAACATAGGAAAAGACATTACACAAAAACAAATAAGTTTTAATGGGTTTTATTAACAAAATCTCTGCCAAAAAACCCCTACTTGGATTACATTATATACAATACAAATTGTGTGTTATGCAATAGAGAACGGGTCCTAAGAATGAAATCAAATTGTAATTTAAATACTTTATCAAACATTGGACTGTGATTGAGGATGCACTACGCCTGTTGGAGCTCAGCTGGGCTCATCAGGTGGTGTGTATATAAACTCATTCTATCCTCTGTTCCTTGCCAGATTATCACGATTTAATCCTCTGATTTTCCCACGTATTATCCTGTTCTGAAGTTCTGTGTACCAGACCCGTTTTGCCTGACTCTGTCTCCTGCCTCTGTCTATTGCCTCTGGATTCCTGTTATGAACCACACTGCCGCCCCACCCCTGGACCGCATACCGACAACGAACCAAGCCGTCAGCTCCAACCTTGGACTGGATCCAACCCTGACCCAGTTTACATCCTCGGACGTGAGAAGGTCTACTGAAACCAACCTGTACTTTCAGTAAAGAACTCTGAAAGACTTAAAAGGGGGTTTCCCTTTCATCTGCTGTATTGCTTTATTTATCGGACTTGTATTAATAAATATCTTAAACTTTAAGATTTGTTTGTGGTTCTGCACCTGGGTTCTCTGCTTCCCGTTGCAATAGCATTTTAATATTGAGTCAGGGAGAGAATGAGAGGAAAGTACTGTACTGTACTGTACTGTGCTGTACTGTACTGTACTGTGCTGTACTGTACTGTACTGTACTGTACTGTGCTGTACTGTACTGTGCTGTACTGTACTGTGCTGTACTGTACTGTACTGTACTGTACTGTGCTGTACTGTACTGTGCTGTACTGTACTGTACTGTGCTGTACTGTACTGTACTGTACTGTACTGTACTGTGCTGTACTGTGCTGTGCTGTACTGTACTGTGCTGTACTGTACTGTGCTGTGCTGTGCTGTGCTGTGCTGTGCTGTGCTGTACTGTACTGTGCTGTACTGTGCTGTACTGTGCTGTACTGTGCTGTGCTGTACTGTACTGTGCTGTACTGTACTGTGCTGTACTGTGCTGTGCTGTACTGTACTGTGCTGTACTGTGCTGTGCTGTGCTGTGCTGTGCTGTGCTGTGCTGTGCTGTGCTGTGCTGTGCTGTGCTGTACTGTACTGTACTGTACTGTGCTGTACTGTACTGTGCTGTGCTGTGCTGTACTGTGCTGTGCTGTGCTGTGCTGTGCTGTGCTGTGCTGTACTGTACTGTGCTGTGCTGTACTGTACTGTGCTGTGCTGTGCTGTGCTGTACTGTACTGTGCTGTGCTGTACTGTACTGTACTGTGCTGTACTGTACTGTACTGTGCTGTGCTGTGCTGTGCTGTACTGTACTGTGCTGTGCTGTACTGTGCTGTACTGTGCTGTACTGTACTGTACTGTACTGTGAGTTGTTGCCATGCATTAGTTTAATAGTGCAGTGTTGTGTCATAGCCAGTGTAATAATATTACTTTAATTGCTGTAAGGAAATTACAAAAGGTCTTTGGAGGGAAAAAACACAAATTTTGCCTCCGTGATGCTGGAAGTGGCCTGGATGCTGTGGGATATTCCTGGCCTGAAATCCTGATCCAGTCCGGCCCTGATAAAAGATGTAACAATAAGTTGATTAGTGATGTTTTTTAGTCCAGACTGTTTCATGACTATTGCAGAGGCAGGGTTCTAATCTAATAACTTCTAAAACACATTCAATATTTATAAAATGGCCAATTTTACCTAAAGTACAACATTTTAAAATCAGAAACATTTATCATGTGGTAGAGTTTCTCAAGAAACTGCAAAACTGTTGAGAAAACACTGGATCATTTATATTTCGGGTGTTTTTGGTCTAATATACATAATTGGATTTCACTAAAAATGAATGTTGTACCATCCTTTAAATGACATAATATAATTTTTTCATGGATGATTTGGAATCTTCCTTGTCAGACATTATTAATTTAATGATAAATATCATATTCACTGTATAAAATGGTCAAACTCTAAGCCCTCTTTCCCTGGTTTTATTGACTTCAAGATTTTTTTTTCATGTTTCAAAACATTGGAATCAAACAGTTGGACGACATTTATTATTTTCACCAAAGAACTGCCTTTGTATTTCTGCTGCTTTGTTAATTACAAATGTCTAATGTAATTGTTTTTCTTACAAACTTTGTTTATTTTTGTATATTTTATGTTGTATTTAATTTTAAGTTGTATTCAATATCCTTAAGGAGAGGTTCAGTCACACCCTTCTAATTCTGCTCCATGGGTGCTTCGCTCGCAAATAATGTGAATGGGAATGAATGGAGCGAGTCAAGCTAAATTCTGATGACGCGCCAGGTGTGTAGTCTGAATTATTAACAGGTTTTACTCACAGATGAATCAGACGTTGGTTAACAGATGTAGTTAAAACACACATCAATAATTATCATTTATTATCAGCTATAACATGTGTGGGATTCAGGTCACATGACAAACCTGGTACCATTTAACAGTTTATTTACCATTAAATACCATTCATTCATTTTCCAATCTCAGGTCCTATGATGAAGGGGTGGAGACTTCAGCTCCCCATTGAGAGACTGTAAAGCCTAATGTTTAATAAAGTTAAAAAAAAAAACAAAACATCTCTATGGCTGCTGATGCCTTTTCAGGTTTCTGGGAACTTTATTATCTCGGGATCTCACATTAGTTTATTTACCTTACCTTTACCGACACAACCAGGGGGGTACCACAGTAACCATGGGCTTCTGCACTGGTACTATTTCTGTACCCACCAGTGGAACCATCTGATAGATCAAACTGTTGACAAACCTGGTCAGAAGAAGAAAGAAAACATCATTTATTAACAAACTCTTCCACAGTCGTCCTCTGTTCATCTGTTAATGAATGAACATGTGGAAGAAAAAACACTGGAAATAGTCCAGTCCATAGACACAACACTGGAAATAGTCCAGTCCATAGACACAACACTGGAAATAGTCCAGTCCATAGACACAACACTGGAAATAGTCCAGTCCATAGACACAACACTGGAAATAGTCCAGTCCATAGACACAACACTGGAAATAGTCCAGTCCATAGACACAACACTGGAAATAGTCCAGTCCATATGGACCCGGGGATACCTAATGCACACTGCCATTGTTGTGTTTGTGAAAAGACTGAACTGCCGTCGCTTCTGCTTTACGTCACACCAGACACAACACCGCCAGGTAGTCCCACCCTGACACACTGATTGGCTCCTTCGTTTGGAAGTAGATTTGATCCTCGTGCTATTCAGATGGTTGTGTGAGCGTAGTGGAACGCAGGCAGATGACGTAAGTCAGGGTATGGGTATGTAATCTGTGGACATGAATATATTAACAGTTATGCTAAATACTTAGTTTATTAATCAATAACAACACAATGTTTCATGGTATTTCCATTTTTGGAAAAGAGTTCAAAATAAGTCAGTTTGCAGATGACACTGCAATATTCCTGAAAGATCAAACTATGGTGGATGGTGTGCTTAAGATGATAAAAAGCTTTTCAGAAGCATCATGTTTATTCTTAAATATTAATAAATGTGACTGTGAATTTTTGGAAGAGTTTTTTTTTATCTAAAGCTGAGGGCATTTCAAAATGACTTTACCCATGTCATTGTCTTTTTACATCAAACCCAAACATAAAAAGCCAATTCTTTTATCTTTCAGTTTATTTAGAGAAACAAGACCCATTACTTAAAGAAATCCGAATTAATTAAAGAATATAAACATGGTGGCGTTAAAACCTTAGATTTGGAAATGAACATGTTTAGGATGACTTGGTTAAAGCCTTCTTAGCCTCTCCCAACTCCATGTGGTTCAATATCCCTCGATTGATTTTTGAAAGGTTCGGTGGCTTGGATTTTTTCATAAAGTGCGATTTTGAATTGTCCAAAATTCCATTGGCGTTATCTCAATTTCAGAACCAAATACTCCATTACTGGAAAATGATTTTTTCACACAATTTCACTCCACATAATTCTGTTTTATGGAATAACAGGTCAATATTAATTAATTGTTTAACCCAAAGTGGCTCAATAATAGAATTGTTTTTATTATTGATATAATGGATAGTAATGGAATATTCTTAGAATATCAAAGTTTTACTAATAAATATTGCTTGATTAGTACTTTAGTACTAGATTAGTACTGTTTGATAGAGATGACCACAGTACCATTAGCCCTGGAACGCTTGATCCAAAGCATTGTTACCCACTCTGATGTTACTCCTGTTCTACCAAAACTATTGATTATTATAAAATTGAAGATAAAAAATGTCAATAAAATTATTTCAGATCATTTTAAATCTAAATTATTCCATAATCACAATAAATGATCTTTTATGAAGTCCACTGGTATTATAGAAACATCACTAAATAAATATGTCAAATGGCCAATCCCACCAAAGGTAAAGGAAACTCATTTTAAAATATGTCATAACATTTATCCACTTTCTGATTTCCTACATAAAAGATTTCAATTTGAACTGGCTAACTGCTCTTTTTGTGATCTTCCTGGTGAATCGTTAGAACACTTGTTTTTCTTATGTTCTGTTTCTGGTTAATTTTGGAGTGATTCCAAACATCCTCATCTTCACACTTAAACATATATTGTATTATGTTGACAACTTGAATGACTGTTTCTGACATAGTTAACACTCTAATCTTTTTGGCAATATATCATATTCACTGTTGCAAATAGCGTGAGATCAGACCATGTTTTAATTACTTCATTAATGATTTTGTCACTGAAACTTCAAAAGTCAAAGTCTGCTCAAAGGATTTATTCTTCTTTTGCAAAATGTCTAATGTTTTAAATGTATTTACATTCAGAATTGTTGATACCTTCAATGTGATTCTGATATGTCATATTTAAATATAGTTTTTTTCATTTTATTTAAATGTGACCTACATACATGTACAATTATATCGTACATAATTAAATGTACCCTTTTGCTCCACTATTGATCATCACTGATTCACTGTAACTAATATTTATATTTAATGTTCAAAGTGTTTTCTGTATACCTCATCGAGGCTTTTGTAATTTCTTTAGGAAAAAAAGGGGGAAAAATTTAACAGTTATCTGACACCACAGTATTTCTACCGTAGAAGAAAAACCGCTTATTAGCTTTTATTTATTTTTTTATTTACTTATTTTTATCGCTGATAGAGTACTTTTATTTTGGATTAGTTTTTTCTTCCTGATATAGTATTTGATGTTATTTATTTTATTTTAAATTTAGAATTTAAACATAAATGGTCCTGGTCATAGACCATATAATAATAATAATAATAATAATAATAATAATAATAATAATAATAATAATAATAATAATAATAATCATCATCATCATCATCATCATCATCATCATCATCATCATCATCATCACCATAATAATATAGCAAGAGGACAGCTGAGTGTATACTGGTCCCAGTAGGGGGACAGCTGAGTGTATACTGGTCCCAGTAGGGGGACAGCTGAGTGTATACTGGTCCCAGTAGGGGGACAGCTGAGTGTATACTGGTCCCAGTAGGGGGACGGTCCCTTTAACAGCCCAGTGAAGGTGCAGTGTATCGGCTTCCACCACTAGAGTTCCCCCTGTGCTCCTCCGGTTCCTTCGGCTCCAGTGTTTACCTCTCTGTGGCCCAGCTGGACTCTAAACACCTCCACAGTCTCAACTAGCCTGAAAAATACTAATGTGATCTGTCTCGTGTCAGATCCTTGGTGGATTTCTCGCAGTGCCGTGTGTTAGTGACACCGTAGCAGAGGTGAGTTTGGCTTTTATTCCGCTGAAAATGGCTGAAGCTCAATGACAACACTGCAGCTAACCAGCTAGCTTAGCCGCGTTAGCTTAGCCTCCTTTTCTGTCCTGTGATGGAGGTTTGTGAACATGGCGCCGTCCAAAACAAACGAACAGACAGCTCAGTAACTAACGGAATTTTGTAATTCCGAACAGCAGACAGACCGTACTATTGTGTCAAATACAACACGACCGTCGTTGTTTTTCTGGGACTTGTTTAGCTTCGCCGACAGGTTGGCTAAGTTTATCAACAGCCCTGCTAATGAACGCTACGTAAGTTTGCTAGCATTGCTAACCACGCTATCACATCTACTTGCTAGACATGAATTCACGCCAGCATTTAGGTTATTGTGATATTAATATTTTTATTTCTTGCACAGTGCTTGTGTTAAGTCCTTGAAGAAAACTTTAATCGGGCCTTTTGTCTCGAGTGATGTTGATCTTAATATTAGCTAATGTGCTAATAGGTAGCTAACCCATGGCCCTGTATGTCTGTCTTTGTTGGAAAATTAAATGTTTTTTCATGTTCAATTCGAAAATGGGATTTGTTTTGAGATACTACGACATGGCAAAGCAAATATACGTTTGTGTCATCATGTGTGTCAATTGGATGAGGTGTTTATCGGCCTAACGGTGCTGTCATGTGCAGACAACACGAATGTGACTGACAAATCAATTAGGATGTGTATTGTGTTTGAATAACACTAACTGCAGGGTTTGTTTGTTAGTTAGAGGAGGGGGTCATTTGTACTTAATGTTTGTGTACTTGAAGTACTACAAACCTATAGTGTAGATTGTTAATGTAATGGTCTCAGATGTGTGGTGGATGGGGGTTCACTAGTCTTCCTGTTCTCATGTAGTCTGACTCTATGGAGAACCAGGTGGATGTGTTCTGTACATACAAGTCCTCTAGAGGGATGATGATGATGATGAGGAGTGTGCTACCTTAGCAACACAGCACAGGTGATTGCCATTCACACCTGCAGCACAAACCCAGACCAGGGGAACTCACATTACTATCACCTCACTTCAATCTGACCTCTTCTACTGAGGCTCAGTGTAGAGGTCTGTCCATCTGACCTCTGACCTCTTCTACTGATGCTCAGTGTAGAGGTCTGTCAATCTGACCTCTGACCTCTTCTACTGAGGCTCAGTTTAGAGGTCTGTCCATCTGACCTCTGACCTCTTCTACTGAGGCCCAGTTTAGAGGTCTGTCCATCTGTATTACAGTGTTTTGTTTTTACCTCTGTAGACACTGTAGTTTTAGGACCAGTAACAGATGTTTGCAGATGCTTCTAGTTTTAAGACAAAGTGAAAGTGAACATCAATGTCCTTTCTCTAATACACTCATTATTTATTTACTTTATTTATTTTGCTGAAGGAGTCTATGAAAGTACAACATTTCAGTTTGTGAAGTTCCCAGTGTGATTGGTATGAAATGAAACTTATAGTCTACCTGCACTATTAATTGGAATACTAATCTAATATCAGTCGTTACTTGTATAAATGATGTTATACATCTGTAGGAATTGTTCAACAGGACAAGAATATGTGTGCTGACTGTTGACCTTTGACCTTCCACAGATGTCTGACTGTTGAATGTCTGGTTGTTTCCTGCAGTTGTGATGAGTAAGGAAATCATGTCACGTGTGGTGAAAAAGAGGCAGGCGGACCCTAAGGTGGTCCAGTACGTGTGGGCCGCCATTGAAGTCATCCGCAACCAGAAACAAATCGCAAACATGGACAGGATCTCAAAGTAAGTTTGACCTTTGACCTTTCCTTCTATGTTCTGTTGATGGGACTTGGATTTGACCTTGGAGATTTTGTAGGTAGTAGTAGTTAGGATTAGGGTTAGCCTTAATGCACATGTATGAAAATGACAAACAAAATGCAGTGTTTCCTCTATGATGTTTTTCTGCAGCAGGGGCAGGAGCGCCGGGGAGTCATGGCGGTGTAAACAAATGACACTTCATTGCAGATTTTATTTCGAGAACTGCTTTATTAGACTTTGAACAAACAAATGGTATAATGAAAACAAACAAAATAATTAAAACTACATTTTAATAATAATAATGTAAATAAATATGTTAGTGGTAAAGTTTACACCAGATCGTTCTAGAGTTTTTGTAGAACAGTTCTAAGGTTCTTTGGCCAAACTCTTCCAGGCCTGGCCCATTGATACTGAACAGCATCCAGAACATTCCAAAAGGGACACAGTATCACTGAATTAATTTGATTTAAAATAAATATTGTCATGTAGCTGTATTATGTAAAGTAATAATGAAAACATTTCAACACTCACCATTGTCTGTGAATGAAATCTGATGTTTTTTTTCATCCATTTATGGTCCCAGTTTGACCTTTGACCTCTTCTTCCATCACTCCTCCCTGACTAACGTTGCTTGTCTTATATAATTACATAAAACATTAATGTTAGATAATTGACACTGGTGTTTATTTCCAAATGTGAACATAACTAATGATAATCTATGATGTAACATTAGCTGGCTGTCAATATTGGGTGCATATCTATTTAACTTTTAAAAATGATGAGTTATCATTGCCCGAATCTCACTCCTCCAACTGTCTGATCACCTGATCTGTCACTTCCAAGATGCACACTTGCAAAGAGTGTATGATTCAAGATATTTATCTGTAGTTTGGGCTATTTTCGATGCGGTGATGTATTTGCAACAAGCAGCAGCTTGCAGCCTGCTGCTACTAAATGCATGTAGCGGAAACACTGAAATGAGTTTTTGGGGATGTACGGTACAGTACTGTACTCATTTCAATCCAATGTAGTGAAAAATGAAGAATTAGTATGACACAGAATGCACCTGCACTAACACTAACCCAGTGACCACAGGGATAAGAAATTCACCAGTCCATCAGTCTTTAGTTTATTCATAATTTCATTAAGGTTAGGGTTAACCCCCTCTGGGATATTTGTGCTGATGATCACTGTCTTCATATTAATTGTTGGAAGTTATATATATATATATATATATATATATATATATATATATATATATATATATATATATATATATATCTCATCTTAGTCGAAGAAAGGAATAGGCAACAACACCAGGGGAGCCAAACACCAGCTACTGGTTGACAGGGCAATTGCCCGAGATTGCAAGACGAGGAACACCAACCTGTGCACTGCCTGGATTGATTACAAGAAAGCCTATGACTCAATGCCACATACATGGATACTGGAATGTTTAAAACTGTAGAACATCAACAGGACACTAAGAGAGTTCATCCAGAACTCAATGAGGCTGTGGAAGACAACTCTGGAGGCCAACTCAAAGCCAATTGCACAAGTGAGCATCAGATGTGGCATTTACCAAGGAGATGCTCTGTCCCCCCTGCTGTTCTGCATAGGCCTAAACCCCCTCAGCCAGATCATCTCAAAGAGTGGCTTCGGATACCAGTTCCGAAGTGGAACATCCATCAACCACCTCCTCTACATGGATGACATCAAGCTGTATGCCAAGAATGAGTGTGACATTGATTCCCTAATTCACCTCACCCGGATCTACAGCAAAGACATTGGGATGTCATTGGGACTCGATAAATGTGGGCGGATGATATCTAGAAGAGGAAAGGTGATCACAACTGAAGGGGTTGACCTACCTGAAGGGAATATCACAGATGTGCAGGAAAGTTACAAATACCTAGGGATCCCACAGACAAATGGTAATCATGAGGAGGCAGCTCGGAAGTCAGCCACAGCCAAATACCTACAGAGGGTAAGACAGGTCCTGAAAAGTCAGCTGAACGGCAAAAATAAGATCCAGGCCATTAACACCTATGCCCTGCCAGTAATCAGATACCCAGCTGGGATAATATCCTGGCCACTGGAAGAGATACAAGCCACTGATATCAAGACAAGGAAACTCCTTACCATGCATGGAGGGTTCCACCCCAAGTCCAGTGTCCTGAGGCTGTACACTAAGAGAAAGGAAGGGGGCCGAGGACTAGTAAGTGTCAGAACTACTGTCCAGGAGGAAACGGCGAACCTCCAGGAATACATCAAGAAAATGGCCCCCAATGACCAACTGCTAAGTGAATGCCTCAGGCAACAAAAGCCCAGTAAGGTCGAGGAACCAGAGGGGCTATCATGGAGGGACAAACCCTTGCATGGCGTGTACCATCGACAAATTGAGGAAGTGTCTGATATGGAAAAGACATACCAGTGTCTGGAAAAGGCTGGACTAAAGGACGGCACAGAGACACTACTCATGGCTGCACAAGAACAAGCCCTGAACACCAGAGCAATAGAGGCCGGGGTCTACCACATCAGACAGGACCTCAGGTGTAGGCTGTGTAGAGAAGCCCCTGAAACAGTCCAGCACATCACAGCAGGTGTAAGATGCTGGCAGGCAAGGCATACATGGAGAGGCATAACCAGGTAGCGGGCATACTGTACAGGAACATCTGTAAAGAGTATGGACTGGAGGTCCCAGGGTCAAGATGGGAGAACCCCCCAAAGGTGACAGAGAACAAACAGGCCAAGATCCTGTGGGACTTCCAGATCCAGACTGACAAGATGGTGATGGCCAATCAGCCTGACATAGTGGTGGTGGATAAACATGAGAAGACAGTGGTGGTGATAGATGTAGCAGTCCCCAGTGATAGCAACATGAGAAAGAAAGAACATGAGAAGAGAAGAGAAATACCAAGGGCTGAAAGAGGAGTTAGAGAAAATGTGGAGTGTGAAGGCAACAGTGGTACCAGTAGTGATGGGGGCACTAGGGGCAGTGACCCCCAAGCTGGGACAATGGCTCCAGCAGATACCAGGAACAACATCAGAGATCTCTGTACAAAAGAGCGCATTGCTAGGAACAGCTAAGATCCTGCGCAGAACCCTCAGGCTCCCAGGCCTCTGGTAGAGGACCCGAGCCTGAAGGAGACACCGCCCACGTGGGGCGAGAGGAACATTTTTATATATATATATATATATATATATATATATATATATATACACAGCTACTTCTATCCTCAGTAAAGGAGGCAGGGAGTCACTGTACATACAGCACACTGAGCAGAAAATACTGAAGGAGAACAACTAGCCATGGCTAAGTTAAGTTAAGCTAGGCTAGGCTAGGCTAGCGAAGTTAGAGAGGAAAGTTGTTCAGATAAACAATACACTCACTGGAGTTGACGTTGTGACGTCTCTGCTGCTCTGTGACTGGAACTGCAGATGAAGCAGTTAAAGTAGAAGTACAACGAAAATTAAGAAGTAATGATGTATCAGTCAGACTGATGGAACTGATGGGAAAGTCTGAAATACTTCACAAGTTGATGAGTTAATGAGAACTTAGAGTATGTGAACACAGGTTTATATAACCCTTTAACTAACACTAGTTAACTACAGGTTTATATAACCCTTTAACTAACACTAGTTAACTACAGGTTTATATAACCCTTTAACTAACACTAGTTAACTACAGTTATATATAACCCTTTAACTAACACTAGTTAACTACAGTTTATATAACCCTTTAACTAACACTAGTTAACTACAGTTTATATAACCCTTTAACTAACACTACAGTTAACTACAGGTTTATATAACACTTTAACTAACACTAGTTAACTACAGGTTTATATAACACTTTAACTAACACTAGTTAACTACAGGTTTATATAACCCTTTAACTAACACTAGTTAACTACAGGTTTATATAACCCTTTAACTAACACTAGTTAAGTACAGTTATATATAACCCTTTAACTAACACTAGTTAACTACAGTTTATATAACCCTTTAACTAACACTAGTTAACTACAGTTTATATAACCCTTTAACTAACACTACAGTTAACTACAGGTTTATATAACACTTTAACTAACACTAGTTAACTACAGGTTTATATAACACTTTAACTAACACTAGTTAACTACAGGTTTATATAACCCTTTAACTAACACTACAGTTAACTACAGTTTATATAACCCTTTAACTAACACTACAGTTAACTACAGGTTTATATAACACTTTAACTAACACTAGTTAACTACAGGTTTATATAACACTTTAACTAACACTAGTTAACTACAGGTTTATATAACCCTTTAACTAACACTACAGTTAACTACAGGTTTATATAACCCTTTAACTAACACTACAGTTAACTACAGGTTTATATAACCCTTTAACTAACACGAGTTAACTACAGGTTTATATAACCCTTTAACTAACACTAGTTAACTACAGGTTTATATAACCCTTTAACTAACACTAGTTAACTACAGGTTTATATAACCCTTTAACTAACACTACAGTTAACTACAGGTTTATATAACCCTTTAACTAACACTAGTTAACTACATGTTTATATAACCCTTTAACTAACACTAGTTAACGACAGGTATATATAACCCTTTAACTAACACTACAGTTAACTACAGGTTTATATAACCCTTTAACTAACACTACAGTTAACTACAGGTTTATATAACCCTTTAACTAACACTAGTTAACTACAGGTTTATATAACCCTTTAACTAACACTAGTTAACTACAGGTTTATATAACCCTTTAACTAACACTACAGTTAACTACAGGTTTATATAACCCTTTAACTAACACTACAGTTAACTACAGGTTTATATAACTTTTTAACTAACACTAGTTAACTACATATTTATATAACCCTTTAACTAACACTAGTTAACGACAGGTTTATATAACCCTTTAACTAACACTACAGTTAACTACAGATTTATATAACCCTTTAACTAACACTAGTTAACTACTGGTTTATATAACCCTTTAACTAACACTAGTTAACTACACATGTTCATCCACAAGTGTTGCATGAACACGACACATGGATGGACAGCTAGTCTTCTGAACAATCTCTTTTTTTTCTGAGACTGGGATGTTGACGGGAGTGAAAATCCATACTCGTGTCATGCTCTATTACATAGGGGTATTGACCTATTAGTTTTATTTGTATGTATATATATATAAGACACACCCTCCAAGATAACCAGTGTACTCCCCCTTGTCCTGCAGGTACCTGAGTCGTGTGTTTGGAATGCACCCTAAGGAAACAGCTCGACAGCTGAGTCTGGCTGTGAAGGACGGGTTAGTGGTCGAGACACTGACTGTGGGCTGTAAAGGCTCTAAGGCTGGCATTGAGCAGGAAGGATACTGGCTACCTGGAGATGAGATGGTACGTAACCCCCAACCCTAACCCTGACCCTGACCCTGGGGATGAGATGGTACGTAATTCTACCAATATACACTAAAACCTGAAGGAAAGGGACTAATTCAACACATAACAGGATCATTAAAAATCTATTAGATCCCACTGTCTGAGTATTAGACAAGTCTACGAGGGCCCACAGACCTGATCCACTGTCTGAGTATTAGACAAGTCTACGAGGGTCCACAGACCTGATCCGCTGTCTGAGTATTAGACAAGTCTACGAGGGCCCACAGACCTGATCCACTGTCTGAGAATTTATCGTCTTTTTATTTCCGTGTTATTTCATTTGTTGGTTGGAAACTGTGTCAGGGAATTATCTGCACCTGAGCACAATGTTTCCTACTTTAGTCAGACTGTAAACTCCAGGACCACAGACTGTAAACTCCAGGACCACAGACTGTAAACTCCAGGACCACAGACTGTAAACTCCAGGACCACAGACTGTAAACTCCAGGACCACAGACTGTAAACTCCAGGACCACAGACGGTAAACTCCAGGACCACAGACTGTAAACTCCAGGACCACAGACTGTAAACTCCAGTACAGGAGTTGATGAACCCCTTGGCCAAAAACAAAATGTAGTTTTACTTTCAAATCTCATCGGATGAAGTCAGTTTGTCCATTTTCAGATGTGTTTACAGACATTGTTTCAAAACCAGAACAAAAATAAAAACTATGTTGTAAGTGTGGGCCACTACTATATGTTTATCAATTTCTGTTATTTTTATACTTTTTACTATGTGGGCTACAGTGGTCCTTGTGGGGGGTGACTGTAGCGGTCCTTGTCAGAGGGCGGTTCTTGTGAGAGCATGCGGGCACCCTAGTGAAAGAGATGTTGATCCCAATGGGTTTTTATCTGGTTAAATAAAGGTTTTATAAAATGACACTTCATACGTTTCCGGTTCATAAAAAGTAATTTGTGTTTTTACACTAAAATACACATAAAAATATGGAATTATTATTTATTACTTCTTATTCTAGTATTTTCTGGTCTCCTCCATGTGAGATCACATTTGACAAATTCATTCCACGGGCTGGATTGGACCCTTTGGATGTCCGTCTTTGACCTGCGGACCATGTGTTTGACTCTCTTGCTGTAACCATTTGTCCATTGTTGTTGGTCCAGCAGAGGTCAGGTGGTTTTAGCAGACTTTTAAACACTACTCTCTGAATCACTTGCAATCACAGGAGCCGAAAGCGGAGGGAAGTAAGGTAAGGCCTGCATTGTTTTTATCAAAACCAGGGTTTGTTCTTCACCCTACCTTCTTTTTCCACTAACATCATTCTGTGAGAAATCAGGTCTGCCACATGCAGTGCAGTCAGGGATTTGCTAAAGGTGGCAGCGTACCCTCTGGTAACGTTGTGGGCTGTACGTCAAACATTTGGGCCAGTGGCGAAAAATTCCGTCCCTTCGCACTACGATGCAGCGCTTGAGTACAAGTCTCAAATGAAGAAATTATTACATAAAAGTCAAAGTGAAATTACATCCGGCTTGAATTTGGGAAGGTGTCTGCATGGTGGCCTAGAGTAAAGCTTTAAACACACTGCCAGAAGCTACGTGCTCTTAAAAGCTCAAACATTTTCCCAAATGTGGGATCAATAAAATACTTCATCAATAAAATTCTATTCATCAAAGTCCATTGCCGCGCTGTATCGACATGGCCAAATTTCTTACGGAAGTGATCAGTGATTTTGATGATTGTGTGCTCGCTACTTATCTACAGATGTGCCGTTGCTTGACCCAAAACACAAACTGCACTTGGTACAGTTTTACTTAAAGGTGGTTTTATTTAGAGGTGTGCAATTTGATGAAACATGTATCTGTACTTAAATGACATCATTTCATACCCTGTGGTGTGGGTTAGGGTCATTAGCAGGTTAGTGTCATTAGAGAGTTAGGGTCATTAAAGGGTTAGTGTCATTAGAGAGTTTGGGTCATTAGAGGGTTAGTGTCATTAGACAGGGTCATTAAAGGGTTAGTGTCATTAGAGAGTTGGGGTCATTAGAGGGTTAGTGTCATTAGACAGGGTCATTAAAGGGTTAGTGTCATTAGAGAGTTGGGGTCATTAGAGGGTTAGTGTCATTAGAGAGTTGGGGTCATTAGAGGGTTAGTGTCATTAGAGAGTTAGGGTCATTAAAGGGTTAGTGTCATTAGAGAGTTTGGGTCATTAGAGGGTTAGTGTCATTAGACAGGGTCATTAAAGGGTTAGTGTCATTAGAGAGTTGGGGTCATTAAAGGGTTAGTGTCATTAGAGAGTTGGGGTCATTAGAGGGTTAGTGTCATTAGACAGGGTCATTAAAGGGTTAGTGTCATTAGAGAGTTGGGGTCATTAGAGGGTTAGTGTCATTAGACAGGGTCATTAAAGGGTTAGTGTCATTAGAGAGTTAGGGTCATTAAAGGGTTAGTGTCATTAGAGAGTTTGGGTCATTAGAGGGTTAGTGTCATTAGACAGGGTCATTAAAGGGTTAGTGTCATTAGAGAGTTGGGGTCATTAGAGGGTTAGTGTCATTAGAGAGTTGGGGTCATTAGAGGGTTAGTGTCATTAGAGAGTTAGGGTCATTAAAGGGTTAGTGTCATTAGAGAGTTAGGGTCATTAAAGGGTTAGTGTCATTAGAGAGTTGGGGTCATTAGAGGGTTAGTGTCATTAGACAGGGTCATTAAAGGGTTAGTGTCATTAGAGAGTTGGGGTCATTAGAGGGTTAGTGTCATTAGACAGGGTCATTAAAGGGTTAGTGTCATTAGAGAGTTGGGGTCATTAGAGGGTTAGTGTCATTAGACATGGTCATTAAAGGGTTAGTGTCATTAGAGAGTTAGGGTCATTAAAGGGTTAGTTTCATTAGAGAGTTGGGGTCATTAGAGGGTTAGTGTCATTAGAGAGTTGGGGTCATTAGAGGGTTAGTGTCATTAGACAGGGTCATTAAAGGGTTAGTGTCATTAGAGAGTTGGGGTCATTAGAGGGTTAGTGTCATTAGAGAGTTGGGGTCATTAAAGGGTTAGTGTCATTAGAGACTTAGGGTCATTAAAGGGTTAGTGTCATTAGAGAGTTGGGGTCATTAGAGGGTTAGTGTCATTAGACAGGGTCATTAAAGGGTTAGTGTCATTAGAGAGTTGGGGTCATTAGAGGGTTAGTGTCATTAGAGACTTAGGGTCATTAGAGACTTAGGGTTAGGGTCATTAGAGGGTTAGTGTCATTAGAGACTTAGGGTCAATAGAGAGTTAGGGTTAGGGTCATTAGAAGGTTAGTGTCATTAGAGAGTTAGGGTCATTGGAGGGGTCGGGTTGGAGTCATTAAAGGGTTAGTGTCATTAGACAGTTAGGGTCATCAAAGGGTTAGTGTCATTAGAGAGTTAAGGTTAGGGTCATTAGAGGGTTAGTGTCATTAGAGAGTTAAGGTTAGGGTCATTAGAGGGTTAGTGTCATTAGAGACTTCGGGTCATTAGAGAGTTATGGTTAGGGTCATTAGAGGGTTAGTGTCATTAGAGAGTTGGGGTCATTAGAGGGTTAGGGTCATTAGAGGGTTAGTGTCATTAGAGACGTAGGGTCATTAGAGAGTTAAGGTTAGGGTCATTAGAGAGTTGGGGTCATTAAAGGGTTAGTGTCATTAGAGACTTAGGGTCATTAGAGAGTTAGGGTTAGGGTCATTAGAGGGTTAGTGTCATTAGAGACTTAGGGTCATTAGAGAGTTAGGGTTAGTGTCATTAGAGACTTAGGGTCATTAGAGAGTTAGGGTTAGTGTCATTAGAGAGTTGGGGTCATTAATGGGTTAGTGTCATTAGAGACTTTGGGTCATTAGAGAGTTAAGGTTAGGGTCATTAGAGGGTTAGTGTCATTAGAGAGTTGGGGTCATTAGAGATTTAGGGTCATTAGAGGGTTAGTGTCATTAGAGACGTAGGGTCATTAGAGAGTTAGTGTCATTAGAGAGTTGGGGTCATTAGAGGGTTAGTGTCATTAGACAGGGTCATTAAAGGGTTAGTGTCATTAGAGAGTTAGGGTCATTAAAGGGTTAGTGTCATTAGAGAGTTAGGGTCATTAAAGGGTTAGTGTCATTAGAGAGTTGGGGTCATTAGAGGGTTAGTGTCATTAGAGAGTTGGGGTCATTAGAGGGTTAGTGTCATTAGAGAGTTAGGGTCATTAAAGGGTTAGTGTCATTAGAGAGTTTGGGTCATTAGAGGGTTAGTGTCATTAGACAGGGTCATTAAAGGGTTAGTGTCATTAGAGAGTTGGGGTCATTAAAGGGTTAGTGTCATTAGAGAGTTGGGGTCATTAGAGGGTTAGTGTCATTAGACAGGGTCATTAAAGGGTTAGTGTCATTAGAGAGTTGGGGTCATAAGAGAGTTAGTGTCATTAGAGAGTTGGGGTCATTAGAGGGTTAGTGTCATTAGACAGGGTCATTAAAGGGTTAGTGTCATTAGAGAGTTAGGGTCATTAAAGGGTTAGTGTCATTAGAGAGTTTGGGTCATTAGAGGGTTAGTGTCATTAGACAGGGTCATTAAAGGGTTAGTGTCATTAGAGAGTTGGGGTCATTAGAGGGTTAGTGTCATTAGACATGGTCATTAAAGGGTTAGTGTCATTAGAGAGTTAGGGTCATTAAAGGGTTAGTTTCATTAGAGAGTTGGGGTCATTAGAGGGTTAGTGTCATTAGAGAGTTGGGGTCATTAGAGGGTTAGTGTCATTAGACAGGGTCATTAAAGGGTTAGTGTCATTAGAGAGTTGGGGTCATTAGAGGGTTAGTGTCATTAGAGAGTTGGGGTCATTACAGGGTTAGTGTCATTAGAGACTTAGGGTCATTAAAGGGTTAGTGTCATTAGAGAGTTGGGGTCATTAGAGGGTTAGTGTCATTAGACAGGGTCATTAAAGGGTTAGTGTCATTAGAGAGTTGGGGTCATTAGAGAGTTAAGGTTAGGGTCATTAGAGGGTTAGTGTCATTAGAGACTTATGGTCATTAGAGAGTTAGGGTTAGGGTCATTAGAGGGTTAGTGTCATTAGAGACTTAGGGTCAATAGAGAGTTAGGGTTAGGGTCATTAGAAGGTTAGTGTCATTAGAGAGTTAGGGTCATTGGAGGGGTCGGGTTGGAGTCATTAAAGGGTTAGTGTCATTAGACAGTTAGGGTCATCAAAGGGTTAGTGTCATTAGAGAGTTAAGGTTAGGGTCATTAGAGGGTTAGTGTCATTAGAGACTTCGGGTCATTAGAGAGTTAAGGTTAGGGTCATTAGAGGGTTAGTGTCATTAGAGAGTTGGGGTCATTAGAGGGTTAGGGTCATTAGAGGGTTAGTGTCATTAGAGACGTAGGGTCATTAGAGAGTTAAGGTTAGGGTCATTAGAGAGTTGGGGTCATTAAAGGGTTAGTGTCATTAGAGACTTAGGGTCATTAGAGAGTTAGGGTTAGGGTCATTAGAGGGTTAGTGTCATTAGAGACTTAGGGTCATTAGAGAGTTAGGGTTAGTGTCATTAGAGACTTAGGGTCATTAGAGAGTTAGGGTTAGTGTCATTAGAGAGTTGGGGTCATTAATGGGTTAGTGTCATTAGAGACTTTGGGTCATTAGAGAGTTAAGGTTAGGGTCATTAGAGGGTTAGTGTCATTAGAGAGTTGGGGTCATTAGAGATTTAGGGTCATTAGAGGGTTAGTGTCATTAGAGACGTAGGGTCATTAGAGAGTTAGTGTCATTAGAGAGTTGGGGTCATTAGAGGGTTAGTGTCATTAGAGAGTTGGGGTCATTAGAGGGTTAGTGTCATTAGAGAGTTAGGGTCATTAAAGGGTTAGTGTCATTAGAGAGTTAGGGTCATTAAAGGGTTAGTGTCATTAGAGAGTTGGGGTCATTAGAGGGTTAGTGTCATTAGACAGGGTCATTAAAGGGTTAGTGTCATTAGAGAGTTGGGGTCATAAGAGAGTTAGTGTCATTAGAGAGTTGGGGTCATTAGAGGGTTAGTGTCATTAGACAGGGTCATTAAAGGGTTAGTGTCATTAGAGAGTTGGGGTCATTAGAGGGTTAGTGTCATTAGACAGGGTCATTAAAGGGTTAGTGTCATTAGAGAGTTGGGGTCATTAGAGGGTTAGTGTCATTAGAGAGTTGGGGTCATTAGAGGGTTAGTGTCATTAGACATGGTCATTAAAGGGTTAGTGTCATTAGAGAGTTAGGGTCATTAGAGGGTTAGTGTCATTAGAGAGTTGGGGTCATTAGAGGGTTAGTGTCATTAGACAGGGTCATTAAAGGGTTAGTGTCATTAGAGAGTTGGGGTCATTAAAGGGTTAGTGTCATTAGAGACTTAGGGTCATTAGAAGGTTAGTGTCATTAGAGAGTTAGGGTCATTGGAGGGGTCGGGTTGGAGTCATTAAAGGGTTAGTGTCATTAGACAGTTAGGGTCATCAAAGGGTTAGTGTCATTAGAGAGTTAAGGTTAGGGTCATTAGAGGGTTAGTGTCATTAGAGACGTAGGGTCATTAGAGAGTTAAGGTTAGGGTCATTAGAGAGTTGGGGTCATTAAAGGGTTAGTGTCATTAGAGACTTAGGGTCATTAGAGAGTTAGGGTTAGGGTCATTAGAGGGTTAGTGTCATTAGAGACTTAGGGTCATTAGAGAGTTAGGGTTAGTGTCATTAGAGACTTAGGGTCATTAGAGAGTTAGGGTTAGTGTCATTAGAGAGTTGGGGTCATTAATGGGTTAGTGTCATTAGAGACTTTGGGTCATTAGAGAGTTAAGGTTAGGGTCATTAGAGGGTTAGTGTCATTAGAGACGTAGGGTCATTAGAGAGTTAGGGTCATTAGAGAGTTGGGGTCATTAAAGGGTTAGTGTCATTAGAGACTTAGGGTCATTAGAGAGTTAGGGTTAGGGTCATTAGAGGGTTAGTGTCATTAGAGACTTTGGGTCATTAGAGAGTTAGGGTTAGGGTCATTAAAGGGTTAGTGTCATTAGAGACTTAGGGTCATTAGAGGGTTAGTGTCATTAGAGACTTTGGGTCATTAGAGAGTTAGGGTCATTAAAGGGTTAGTGTCATTAGAGACTTGGGTCATTAGAGGGTTAGTGTCATTAGAGACTTTGGGTCATTAGAGAGTTAGGGTCATTAAAGGGTTAGTGTCATTAGAGAGTTAGGGTCATTAGAGGGTTAGGGTTATTTTTTGTCATTTTGCACAGCCCTACCATGTAAAATAAACAGTAACTAGTGTTTGTCTAATTTAGTCTGTATGTGCGATGACAAGCAATGCTAGCATAGCCGCAGGTCGGTAGCAAGCACGTGTGCGTTTGTAGTCTTTTGGTCTTGGTAGTTGTAGTTCTTCTGGGACGGGGATGTGTGCGACTGTGTTCTTAACTTCTGTCTGGCATGCTAATGTTCTTTTCTGGGAGGGGGAGTGTGAATACGCTCTTTAGTTTCCTCTGTCTCCTGCTAGTTCAACCCAGGACACTTTAGTTTCCTCTGTCTGCTGCTAGTTCAACCCAGGACACTTTAACACTGTTAGACGGAGCCCAGCTCAGTCCAGCTGGCATGTGCCGTGTCCTTGTGCAGACCTCACAAAAATGTTCCACCTCAAACAATTATTCAGTCTATTTACATGCACAGAATATTCCAGGTTTCGCTCTCATTCAAATTGGATTATAAAGCAGACGAAAGCAGCAGGTTCGCTCGACTAGGAAGAGCATGAAGTGAAAAACAACAGTCAAACTTTATTAAATACGTTCACAATAACTTTGACCTTTGTTTAAAGGTTAATGAGTGTATTAATAATAACTTTGACCTTTGTTTAAAGGTTAATGAGTGTATAATAACTGCCAACACTAAACACACACTTATTCCACTAAATCAAACCTTAGCTTATTCACAATAACTGTCAAAATTGTTCAGTTATAACATGTCAAATCTATCACAACACACTTACTTTTTCATTTCAGTTTGTAGACACACACTGTAATATTATTGGATGTACAATATGTTTGAAATAAAATCAAATAAATAGACTTGCAGTACACCATGTAATTAGTTTTAAAAACAACTGAGATTTTTTCCCCCCAAGTTTCAGATGAAATGCTTCAACTGTCTTCAGGGGGATGTCAGGGTTAGGGTTTGGGACCAGCCACTCGTCCTCCCCTGGGTCAGAGGGAGGGGGGGGTCACCCAAACATGTGGTGTGCTGTGTCTTCTCTTCAGGACTGGGAGGCTGAGAGTCACGACTGGTACTGCTTCGAGTGTCATTTACCCGGTGACATCCTGACCTGTGACAACTGCTTCAGAGTTTATCACCTCAAATGTCTGTCAGAGGAGTGTAAACCTCGAGACGGAGGATCCCACTGGCAGTGTGTCGCCTGCAGGGTTAGTATTCTATTGACCTTTGACCTCATGTGTATTAGCGACAAAGGTAGCATCCACTGGTCTATAAGTAAAAGAATGACCTTTGACCTTGTGTGTTAATGACTATATCAATATAAAATTGAAAACAAAATGATGGTAAAGTTATTAAGGGTTATAAAGTATCATAGTTAGGGTTAAGGGTTATAAAGTATCATAGTTAGGGTTAAGGCTGCAGTGCGGTCGACCAGTAGTCTTCTCCGCGATTAATGATCTGTCGTCATGCCTTGGGGCCTGAGATCTCCCTCTGTGTCCCCCAACAGATTCCGGGTTAGGGTTAGTGGAATGGAAGCCGATGCTGTCTTAATGTGGTGATGAAGGGTTAGGGTTACTATGGTGATGAAGGGTTAGGGTTACTATGGTGATGAAGGGTTAGGGTTACTATGGTGATGAAGGGTTGGCTGTTGGTCGTCTTATGAATCCAGGCGTTGCTCACATGGTCTACAGGCACTTGATGTGAAGCATAACCCTATAAAATGATGTAGCAAATGCATTTAATTTGTTTTCCATGTCCCATAATATGAGCCAGGATTCACACCCTCATCCTAACCCAGTCATCTAGCAGTATTGACACATAGGTGGTGTTGAAAAGTTTGACTTTAGTGTGTGTGAAGACCCATGAGCTTCTCCACAACTTCTCTATCCAAAAAGTAGTCGATGCTAGTGCTTTCCTCTTGGCCAATGGGGTAGGGCTATGGTTGTCCATGTTCCTCTAGCAGTGGTGGTGGGTTAACAGTTAATTGTCATGTACTCTGTCTTGGGTACAGTGATGATGACACCTAGTTGTTTCCCAGCAACAGCTGTTTTAGTAAGCTGGTCCTGCGCCCTATTGGTTCAGGTTAGGTAGAGGTATGGATGACTCAAGTAGGGCAATGTCATTGGTAATGTCCAAATCATTCAGGGTTTTAGCTGGGTGTCTTTTTGACTGCCAAGGGTGAGTGACTACACCTGCGTCCTTCTGACATCAAATAATCGATAAATGTTCAGTGTTCTTCACTTCTATAGTTGTTCCACCTTCATGGTTCAAAGCTCTTTACATTAGCCTCACATTCACCCATTCACACACACTCATACACCAGTAGGTTTCTAAGGTCATAGGTCAGTCCTACTGGGAGACTAAGGGTTCAGTGTCTTTGTCCAAGGACATATGGACAGCCAGAGCCGGGACGCGATCCGCCAACCCTTCAGTCATCGGAGAACCCGCTCTACCACCTGAACCACAGCCGCCCTATGCACTAATAATAATATTAATGCTGCTAATAAGTACTATGAACAAAAACAGGGCGAGCACATCTTCTTGCAGAACTCCTGTAGTAACCGGAGATGCTACCATGGACTACAACTGTACTATTGGAGTTATTGTACAGTACTTTGATGGCATTAACTATAGCCTGGTGTTTGGGTATGGTGAAGGACAGCAAACATGACACTTCTGTTGATGCAATCGAACGCCTTTTTGAAGTGGATAAATGTAACGGTAAGTGGGAGTTGGTAGGACAGGAAACCCTCCATGATCCCTAACCCTAACCCTAACCCTATTTGGGCCAAAGCCAGCCTGGTTCTTCTGCAGTATTGGCTCAACATGCTCTCTTATTCACATTAAGTGTATCTTGTTGTACACCTTATCTTAAGTAAAATAATAACTTATAAATCATAATAACGTATAAATGACAACCCCAAATTGGAATCCGAATTGTAGGGTAGAAAGTTGGTATGAAGAAAACTAATCCTAAAAATAATGTTCAGATTGTGACGTCACAAGTTTATACAGTCGTGTCAAAAATATTAGTCATTAAAAACAATGATGATGTCATAAAGTAGTAACTTCTGTTCATCATGTGAATGAAACAGTCAGAAAAAAGTGTTTTTGTCTGAACAATGACAGAACTGAAGTGAGAAAACATGTTAAATGGATAAACATCAGCTCTGAAATTCAACTACCAATGGTTTTGGTATCATGTATGTTCTAACAAATGGATCTTCAGTTAGGGTTAATGTCCAGGCATTAAAATCTACCATAAACTGAAGACCCTGACCCTTGACCCTAAATATACTATTAACTATAATAATAACAACCCTAAATATACTATTAACTTTCCTCATCCTTTGTTCTACAGGGTAGTAAAAAGAAGAATGTGAATAAACAGGAGATGAGTAAATACCTGCGCTTCATCGTCCAGCGTATGAAGGAGAGGGTGAGAACAATCACGCAAACTCTTTTCTTTTTTAATTTATTAAAACTCAAAGTAATAAAATAAAATGGTTTTATTTTTTTATGTTTTATTTTTTATTTTTAACAATAAAAATATTCTGCCTCAGTTTATTCATATTATTTAAAGCTGTCATTCCATGGTTATTTCATTAATAGTACTGTGTTAGTACTTGTTATTGAATTCATTGTGTGTTGGTTCTATTTATAAAAACGTTCAGATTGTTTTGTTTCCAGTTGTTTTTTCACGGTAGAAAAATGACTTGAGGTGGAACAACAGAGTTTACTTCTACGTCCTCATGCGCAGCCACAAGGCCTCTCTGATTGGCTCAGAATGCGTGAAGGAACACTCCCCCCTCCCCTCTTGCTGTGTATGTATTTAGCTTTACCCAAGCAGCCTCCAGCTAGGTTTGGTGACGTCACTTGTTTTGAAAACGTGCAGTAAAAAGTCTTTATTTCCACAGAGACACATGAACCAGTTTGATCCAACAGTTTTTTTTACAGTTTGTGCAGCAGCTACTGTGGCGCCGTCTGCTCAAGTAGATGCTAATGCTAATGCTACTTCAGATTGGCTGCAATGGGGGAGGGGCTTAACCCCAGGTGGGTGGGGCTAAAGTCCATCTGATATCAGATTGACCGTCTTTTTCTGGGTCCCTGGTTCCTGTTGTTTTTAAGTGTGAATGCAGTATGCAGCCAGTGGAGGTGGTGAACCACTGTTAAAGGAACATGTGTTGGTAAGTCTAGGTGAGCCATCACCATGGTAACAGTGGGTGAGCCATCACCATGGTCACGGTGGGTGAGCTATCACCATGGTAACGGTGGGTGAGCCATCACCATGGTAACGGTGGGTGAGCCATCACCATGGTAACAGTGGGTGAGCCATCACCATGGTAACACTGGGTGAGCCATCACCATGGTAACACTGGGTGAGACATCACCATGGTAACGCTGGGTGAGACATCACCATGGTAACGCTGGGTGAGCCATCATATTGCAAAAGGAGCGTGGAAATGTGGTTTTCAGTGGAATGACACCTTTAACGATAACAATATTCTACCTCAGATTATTCATGTTATTATTTGACAATAATATTGTACCTCAGTTTATTATTTACACACATGAGTTATAACTTACATTACTATTCCAAAAATCTAACATTCAGTAAGAGGCAGAATATTGGTAAGAGTCCACTTAAGACATTTTAGGTCATTCGTATTTGTTCAGATTATTCACAGGATAATTAGGATATTTTTTTCTGTAAAACAAACATAAAATCTGCAGTTGTCATTACTTTGAGATTATTATGATGGTCATTTACTGCTGACTGACTTAATTCAGATTTAATTTGTCTGTATGTGGAGCCTGTATTAAAATGGTTTTTACACCACTTGACAAGTTCATCCTGTGGCTCACATTTGGCCCCTGGGCCTCACGTTTGACACCAGTGTTGTAGTGTCATTGGAAAAGCAAAGCTGAATGAATCATTCCCCCTAATGGATTATCTGTCAATTTTATGTATTTTATTATATGTTCTAGGTTTTGCAAGAAAAACAATCACTGTGATAATGTAGAGTTTGAAAAGTTACATATTAAATATTTCGTTGCTATGGAAGCGAGTGGATGTGAAGACGTCACACATCACTTCCTGTTTTCCCTGTGGTGAATAAAGTGTTCAGTCATGGTGTTAGGTTGGCTTTTCTTTTTTCCATCTGTCTTCTCTGTCTTGGTAAAAGTGTTAACTGTCATTACTGGTCCTACCTGTCTCCACCTCTGTCGTGTTAACTACTCCCTGTTTTAACTTTTTCCTCTCAGGCGGTCGACCTAAATAAAAAAGGCAAAGACACTAAACATCCTATGTACAGACGTTTGATCCACACTGCACTGGACGTCACTAACATCCAGGAGGTGAGTGTGAGTGAAGGTGACAGTGATCGCCCTTCTCTTTCCCTCTCTCTCTCTTTTTTTGTTTCTAATCGTTCTCTCTCTCTGACCGTACTCTCTCTCTCTCTCTCTGATCGCCCTTCTCTCAAACTAGCTGCGTTTCCATTACGCTTACAAAATGTAAATATCACTATAAAAACCTGGTAATGGAAACACCCGAATTTCGAAAAAACAACAATATTCATAAAAAGTTTTCACGCTTTCATGAGGTGGTTTCAATATTCTATCTAATGTATCACAAAAGTGCAATTGAAACACTTTTTCCCCAATTATATGTCACAAGATGTGATGTACATGGTCACATGATCACTTCTCTCGGAGTGAAAATGGCAGCTGCAGTCACTGTAACCATGACAACCATTGGCTGCTGGGACACTAGAACTTCGAGTGATGATCAGGGTGATTCCTACAGTAGACACAGTGAAGGTTTACTTTTATTATCTGGTAGTTTTTACATGTTTAAGTTTTTTACAGAAGAATATATTCTCTGCGTACATTTATCATTTGTTGGTGTTATTAAGTGGTGAACATATTTACACTTAATATTGCGACCTGACAATGTAGGGAACATATGTACAAACCCTTATAATGTTAACCAGCTGGTTGGTTTGACATGTTAGTGTCTTTAAAGAGTTCACCAGGGACTTTTACTGACCAGAAAATTAGCCCATTCATTCATGCTAATGCTATTAGAGTGATGGACATTCTGAATCTCCAAAGATGACAGCAGTGAAATGTCATGGGATGATATTTCACAAGTTACGATTTTTCTGCCTAGAACAACCGTCAATGAAAACACGTTCATTTGTTGAAATTTTAGGATTGTTGCTATTGTTTTGTGAAAAACTGTAAAGGAAACACGGCTTCTGATCACTGTTCTCTCGCTCTCTTTCTCTGATCGTCCTTCTCTCTCTGATCGCCCTTCTCTGTCTCTGATTGCCCTTCTCTCTCTTTCTCTCTTATCGTCCTCTCTGAACGCCCTTCTTGCTCTCTGATCGCCATTCTCTCTCTTTCTTTGATCGCCCTTCTCTTTCTCTGATCGTCCTTCTCTCTCTGATCGCCCTTCTCTCTGTCTCTATCTCTGATCGCCCTTCTCTCTCTATCTCTGATCGCCCTTCTCTGTCTCTATCTCTGATCGCCCTTCTCTCTCTATCTCTGATCGCCCTTCTCTCTCTATCTCTGATCGCCCTTCTCTCTCTCTGATCGCCCTTCTCTCTCTCTGATCGCCCTTCTCTCTCTCTCTGATCGCCCTTCTCTCTCTCTCTCTCTCTCTCTCTCTGATTGCTGCTCTCTCTTCTCTGATCGCCCTTCTCTCTCTCTGATCGTTCGTCTCTCTCTCTCTCTCTCTCTCTCTCTGATTGCTGCTCTCTCTTCTCTGATCGCCCTTCTCTCTCTGATCGGCATTCTCTTTCTCTGATCGCCCTTCTCTCTCTCTGATCATCTGTCTCTCTCTCTGATCCTCCTCTCTCTCTGATTGCCCTTCTCTGTCTCGGATCGCCCTTCTCTCTCTCTCTCTGATTGCCCTACTCTCTCTCTCTCTGATCGCCCTTTTCTCTCTCTGGTCGCCCTTCTCTCTCTCTGGTCGCCCTTCTCTCTCTCTGATCACTCTTCTCTCTCTCTGATCGCCATTCTCTCTCTCTCTCTCATCATCCTCTCCCTCTCTGATCGCCCTTCTCTCTTTCTCTGTCATCGTCCTCTCTCTCTGATCGCCCATCTCTGTCTCGGATCGCCCTTCTTTCTCTCTCTGATTGCCCTTCTCTCTCTCTCTCTCTCTCTGATCGCTCTTCTTTCTCTCTGATCGCCCCTCTCTCTCTCTCTCTCTCTAATCACAATTTACTCTCTCTCTGATCATTGTTCTCTCTTTCTCTCTCTCTGATCGCCCTTCTCACTCTCTCTCTCTGATCAACGTTCTCCCTCTCTGATCGCCTCTATCTCTCTCTCTCTCTGATCGCCTTCCTCTCTCTGTCTCTCTTATCGCCCATCTCTCTCTGATGACTGATCTCTCTCTCTCTCTCTCTCTCTCTCTCTCTGATCAACCTTCTCCCTCTCTGATCACCTTCTCTCTCTGATCACTGATCTCTCTCTCTCTCTCTCTCTCTGATCAACCTTTTCCCTCTCTGATCGCCCTCCTCTCTCTCTCTCTCTCTCTAATCACCCTTCTCTCTGTCTGACTGCCCTTCTCTCTCTGATCAATCTTCTCCCTCTCTGATCGCCCTTTTCTTTCTCTCTCTCTCTCTCTGATCAACCTTCTCTGTCTCTTTGTTTTTATTAGAATCTGTCTGAAGGAAAGTATAAAAGTTTTGAGGAGTTCAAAGCTGACGCTCAGCTGATCGTTCACAACACTGCCATTTTATACGGAGGTGAGTTTTACACTTTCATTCACTATCATTTACACTGTTGATTATTTTTAACTCCAACTGTCTGTAAAGAAGTTGAAAGAAATGAAAGTAAAAGAAGCAGCTGTCATGGACAGTGGAAACAACTAAAAGTGTAAACAAAAAGGATAGGACAGAGGAAGGACAGTGTCTTTATTTGGTCTTTTGTTTTTCACAGTTCATAGTGATCAGGCAGAAATCGCTCGGTTGCTCTTCAGTGACACATGCCATGAGGTACGAAACTCTTAACTCCATTTGTGACTTTCTTCCTGGTTTCTGTTGATGGAACAACAAACACTTTCTGCATTTAACCCAGAGATCATCATCAAATGTTTGTGCTCTCTTTCTCTTTCAGTTGAATGAATTGTTGTTGTGTAAGAACTGTTTCTACCTGTCAAACGCCCGACCCGACAACTGGTTCTGTTACCCCTGCGTGAGTACATCAGTCCACATCAGTGATGCGCGGGTCAATGTAATAACGACCCGCAACCGACCGCTTCTTTAAATAGCCCGCCTGCCATTCGGACCGCAACTAATATCTTTGTAAATGTTGGACCCGACCCGCTTTTTTAAAGAGTAGTCGATGGTCTTTATGAACATCTAATGACCTTACTCACATACCTGCATTAATTTCCCTGTTAAAATCCCATGTCATTGTTTACGCACAGCATCTAAACCCGGGGTTGACAACCTGTAACACCCAAAGACACATTTGAACCCTGTTTCCATGGAAAAGAAAACACTGGGAAGTGCTCATCATCTTTAAAAATCTCAGCAAATGTGTCTTTTTTTGTTTTTATGTTTCCGGAGCTTCCACTCTCCTAACTTGACTTTCTCTCTTACTCCCTCCACGCACCAGTGATGTCATGACGGTTAAGAACGTACCTCTGTGTTGTTGCTAAGTAACCGTGACCAGATCGCTATCTCTCCTTCTTTTTCTCTTTATTCATATACTCCTGGTTTATTACTGTGTGTAAATGCCACATGGGGACATGAATAACACAGTATAGTTCAGATAGATATTAGCATGGTGTGTTTACCTGTGCATAAGTTAACGCTGTTTAGCGCCGGTGTGTTGTAGAAGCTAATACCGTTATAAGCTAGCTGTCATCCGAGTGACTCGTACAGTCGTGTGCGGTCTTTACAAGTGGTAATTTTTTTCCACCCGGCTTAAAATTAATCATTTAAATATGGGAAAAAAATCCTGACCCAAAAAAATCCTGAGACATATGTGAATCTATTTTCCTCCCACCCCTAATTTCTGTCATGTGTGTGCTTTCTGTGAGGTGGTTTGTGTATTCCATGACCCATGACCAATATGATACATCTGAGTGACTCATGGTCCGAGTTAATTTATTATTGTATGTATATTTGTTATACTGAGTGTTACTGTGTTATTACAGACCGCACTGAATACATTGTCAGTGAGGACATGTGTATTCCTGCTCTTTAATTGGAACAACAACCCCACACCTTGACACTATAAACCACATAAATCCTGGAGACAACTCTCCATTTTAATTTTTATCTCAAAAACATTAAAATGTTGGAACAACACCCCTCCACATTCAGCGTCAGGGTGCTGTTTGGCCCCGTCGGGAAATATTTTTTCTGATTGCAACAAGTGGGGAATACATTATCCCTTACATACAATTATTACAACTGAATGTTTTCTTTGGAATTTGGAACCAAAATAACTAAGATGAAACCAAATCTAAGATAACAATAAAATGTAATTTGGCCCAAGGCCTTTTTTTTTCTCCCAGATGTTTTTCAACATATGAGTAATACACTGAAGAACTTAAAAAGATCTGTAATTAATGAGAATTAGAACAGCTTTTATTGTCATTGTGTGTTCTGTTAGTCGGTCAGTGCAAAAATGTTAAACTAGAAAATCACTCTGAGAACGCAGACCTCCGCCAAGGTACCCTCCCCCCACCCCACCCCCCTCTGCATCACCACCAAAATCCAATAATTTCCAGATCTCCCCATGACCAAACTACCCTGGAAATGTTATCAAAATCTGTCCACAAGTTTTTGAGTTATCTTGAACACAAAAGAACAAAAAAAACCCAAACAGAGTGCCGGCAAAAACATAAGCTCCTTGGGAGAGGTAAAAAGGCAATATCAGAAAATAAGACTGGAGCACATGGGTGTTCCTACGAAACTAGGTTTACTTTGGTGACTGTCGCACAATAATAAAAGTTATATTTAGACAAACTTCCACCAAGGATGATGATGATGAAAACTATAGTGTAACTTTATGGTTAAAACAACATGCTACTCTGAACTGTCTCGAGTCCACGTTTCGGCCCGTGGACCGTAAGTTTGACACCCCTGGTTTATTTTGCTGTTAGAAAACATATTGGTTATTTAAATGAAGAGTAATGTGGACATAAAAAGAGCTTTCAATGTTTTTGTGTTTGTCTGATGTGGTTTTTCAGAGTCCCAGTCATGACTTGGTCTGGGCTAAGATGAAAGGTTTTGGATACTGGCCCGCTAAAGTTCTGCAGAGGGAGGAAAACCAGGTAGACGTTCGCTTCTTTGGACATCAGCACCAGAGGTTTGTGAAAACAGTTTTTACTGTAAAACTAATGTTGAATAATTGAATCTAATGTGACAAAAACAGACTGAAAAATGAGGTGAGATAAGGTTAGTGTCATAGGTTCATAAAGGTTCTACACTGTTGATAGAACAGTGAGTGAGTGTGACCATGCTTTGTCCTCAGAGCGTGGATCCCTTCAGACAACATCCAGGACATTAAAGTCAGCGTCCAGCAGCTGCAGGTCAAGCGCAGTAACGGCTGGAAAAAAGCCTGTGAGGAGCTGGAGGTGTACCAACGCTTCCTGAGGGAGGGGCGCTTCTGGAAAACCAAGATGGAAGACAGCAGCCAGAGGCAGGAGGAGGGCGGCGGCAAAATGGAGCGGCCGGAGAGGACGGAGCGGCCGGAGAGGACGGAGCGGCCGGAGAGGACGGAGCGGCCGGAGAGGACGGAGAGGACAGACGAAGCAGAGTCCAGCATCTCCTCAACCAGCAACGAACAGGTCCGACAAGTAAGTAGAACTGAGTTCACCAACGTTCTACAACCGAGTGTCCACTAACGTTCTAGAACCGAGTGTCCACTAAGGTTCCAGAACCGACTGTCCACTAACGTTCCAGAACCGACTGTCCACTAACGTTCTAGTGCCGACGGTTCGAGAACGTTAGTGGACAGAGTGTCCGCTAACGTTTTAGAACAGAGTGTCCGCTAACGTTTTAGAACAGAGTGTCCGCTAACGTTTTAGAACAGAGTCTACTAACATTCTAGAGCATGCATTACTTTGTGTTTAATTTGTTTGTGTTTAATTATTAGTTTGAGTTTAATTAATTTGTTTGTTTTTTTTCAGCTCAAAAACATTCAGGAGCCCAAAGCGAAGAAAAGCCGTAGAACTCCACTGATAGAACCCAAAGAAGAAGTGAGTGTAAGTGACACACCATCCAGTTACCATGGTAACATAACACCTGTTACCATGGTAGCACAGTAGGTCCCCCCTGCAAGCGCTGTTTTGTTTGTCATCATGACTTTGATGAAAACATCCCTGTTTTAAACTAATGAAATGTCCCTACATGTTAGTGAGAAAAATGTCCCCACATGTGTGTTAGTGATAAAGAATAAAAACTAATGAAATGTCCCCACATGTGTGTTAGTGATAAAGAATAAAAACTAATGAAATGTCCCCACATGTGTGTTAGTGATAAAGAGTAAAAAGTAATGAAATGTCCCCACATGTGTGTTGGTGATAAAGAATAAAAACTAATGAAATGTCCCCACATGTGTGTTAGTGATAAAGAGTAAAAACTAATGAAATGTCCCCACATGTGTGTTAGTGATAAAGAGTAAAAACTAATGAAATGTCCCCACATGTGTGTTGGTGATAAAGAATAAAAACTAATGAAATGTCCCCACATGTGTGTTAGTGATAAAGAGTAAAAAGTAATGAAATGTCCCCACATGTGTGTTAGTGATAAAGAGTAAAAACTAATGAAATGTCCCCACATGTGTGTTAGTGATAAAGAGTAAAAACTAATGAAATGTCCCCACATGTGTGTTAGTGATAAAGAATAAAAACTAATGAAATGTCCCCACATGTGTGTTAGTGATAAAGAGTAAAAAGTAATGAAATGTCCCCACATGTGTGTTAGTGATAAAGAATAAAAACTAATGAAATGTCCCCACATGTGTGTTAGTGATAAAGAGTAAAAAGTAATGAAATGTCCCCACATGTGTGTTGGTGATAAAGAGTAAAAAGTAATGAAATGTCCCCACATGTGTGTTAGTGATAAAGAGTAAAAAGTAATGAAATGTCCCCACATGTGTGTTAGTGATAAAGAGTAAAAACTAATGAAATGTCCCCACATGTGTGTTAGTGATAAAGAGTAAAAAGTAATGAAATGTCCCCACATGTGTGTTAGTGATAAAGAGTAAAAAGTAATGAAATGTCCCCACATGTGTGTTAGTGATAAAGAATAAAAAGTAATGAAATGTCCCCACATGTGTGTTTGTGGTAAAGAGTAAAAACTAATGAAATGTCCCCACGTGTGTTGGTGATAAAGAGTAAAAAGTAATGAAATGTCCCCACATGTGTGTTGGTGATAAAGAATAAAAACTAATGAAATGTCCCCACATGTGTGTTAGTGATAAAGAGTAAAAAGTAATGAAATGTCCCCACATGTGTGTTAGTGATAAAGAATAAAAACTAATGAAATGTCCCCACATGTGTGTTAGTGATAAAGAATAAAAACTAATGAAATGTCCCCACATGTGTGTTGGTGATAAAGAATAAAAACTAATGAAATGTCCCCACATGTGTGTTAGTGATAAAGAGTAAAAACTAATGAAATGTCCCCACATGTGTGTTAGTGATAAAGAGTAAAAACTAATGAAGTGTCCCCACATGTGTGTTAGTGATAAAGAGTAAAAAGTAATGAAATGTCCCCACATGTGTGTTAGTGATAAAGAATAAAAAGTAATGAAATGTCCCCACATGTGTGTTAGTGATAAAGAGTAAAAAGTAATGAAATGTCCCCACATGTGTGTTTGTGATAAAGAGTAAAAACTAATGAAATGTCCCCACGTGTGTTGGTGATAAAGAGTAAAAAGTAATGAAATGTCCCCACATGTGTGTTGGTGATAAAGAATAAAAACTAATGAAATGTCCCCACATGTGTGTTAGTGATAAAGAGTAAAAAGTAATGAAATGTCCCCACATGTGTGTTAGTGATAAAGAATAAAAACTAATGAAATGTCCCCACATGTGTGTTAGTGATAAAGAATAAAAACTAATGAAATGTCCCCACATGTGTGTTAGTGATAAAGAGTAAAAAGTAATGAAATGTCCCCACATGTGTGTTGGCGATAAAGAATAAAAACTAATGAAATGTCCCCACATGTGTGTTAGTGATAAAGAGTAAAAAGTAATGAAATGTCCCCACATGTGTGTTAGTGATAAAGAGTAAAAAGTAATGAAATGTCCCCACATGTGTGTTAGTGATAAAGAATAAAAACTAATGAAATGTCCCCACATGTGTGTTAGTGATAAAGAGTAAAAACTAATGAAATGTCCCCACATGTGTGTTAGTGATAAAGAGTAAAAACTAATGAAATGTCCCCACATGTGTGTTAGTGATAAAGAGTAAAAAGTAATGAAATGTCCCCACATGTGTGTTAGTGATAAAGAATAAAAACTAATGAAATGTCCCCACATGTGTGTTAGTGATAAAGAATAAAAACTAATGAAATGTCCCCACATGTGTGTTAGTGATAAAGAGTAAAAACTAATGAAATGTCCCCACATGTGTGTTAGTGATAAAGAGTAAAAACTAATGAAATGTCCCCACATGTGTGTTAGTGATAAAGAGTAAAAACTAATGAAATGTCCCCACATGTGTGTTAGTGATAAAGAGTAAAAACTAATGAAATGTCCCCACATGTGTGTTAGTGATAAAGAGTAAAAACTAATGAAATGTCCCCACATGTGTGTTAGTGATAAAGAATAAAAACTAATGAAATGTCCCCACATGTGTGTTAGTGATAAAGAATAAAAACTAATGAAATGTCCCCACATGTGTGTTAGTGATAAAGAGTAAAAAGTAATGAAATGTCCCCACATGTGTGTTGGCGATAAAGAATAAAAACTAATGAAATGTCCCCACATGTGTGTTAGTGATAAAGAGTAAAAAGTAATGAAATGTCCCCACATGTGTGTTAGTGATAAAGAGTAAAAAGTAATGAAATGTCCCCACATGTGTGTTAGTGATAAAGAATAAAAACTAATGAAATGTCCCCACATGTGTGTTAGTGATAAAGAGTAAAAACTAATGAAATGTCCCCACATGTGTGTTAGTGATAAAGAGTAAAAACTAATGAAATGTCCCCACATGTGTGTTAGTGATAAAGAGTAAAAAGTAATGAAATGTCCCCACATGTGTGTTAGTGATAAAGAATAAAAACTAATGAAATGTCCCCACATGTGTGTTAGTGATAAAGAATAAAAACTAATGAAATGTCCCCACATGTGTGTTAGTGATAAAGAGTAAAAACTAATGAAATGTCCCCACATGTGTGTTAGTGATAAAGAGTAAAAACTAATGAAATGTCCCCACATGTGTGTTAGTGATAAAGAGTAAAAACTAATGAAATGTCCCCACATGTGTGTTAGTGATAAAGAATAAAAACTAATGAAATGTCCCCACATGTGAATTATAAAGAAGGCCAAGTCTTAAATGATGGTTGGATCCAGTTTCCCAGATCAGTCTGGGCTCAACCTGTGAAATAGTTAGAATAAAGAAGAGAAAGAATTTTTGTAAGGAATATTGGTACCAGATATATCAGATCTACCAGATCTCCACATTGTTTCTAGTAGAATACTTAGGCCAAACAGAATAATATATGTGGTTCCCATCACATGGAAAAATTGGCTAGGTCGGTCGGTCATCCATATTTTATTTTATTTACAATTTTATATACCCGTCTTCTAAAAAGAAGCTCCAAAAATTCAGATTTAATATCAGTTATTCTTTCCAGCAGTTAGAAAATCAACACATTGCCTCAGATTTTCCATGTACATGTACATGTATATTTACAGAATGTTTTCAGAGAGCATAAATGAATTTTAGATGATTGAAATACAATAAAATCTGATTTGACATCAACATTTTGTCTTTTATTGATTTTTTTTTCAACAAAAATACAGTTTAACTACAAATGTAAATTCTATCCACATCTAAATATTATTTAATGAAATAAAGGCCCCAATATTGAAGGCTTTAGTGGACATATACAGCTATCTATTTACTGTTCAACTTATTTCCTCTTACCATACTGCTGTTTTGTTACTGGCTTCTTCACATTCCTCACAATCTTGACAGAGCGGGAGTACAGTTTTACATTTATTTTTTAGCTCTGGAAGACGATTTGTATTTGGTTCCCCACACCAGACACACAAGTCTGTGTGACCAAGAGATGCTCCATAAAGATATGAAACCATCTTCCCAATGAATAAACAAACGCTGGTGTTTTTGAAACAAACCAAGTGTGAAGTGAGTGGGAAATTAACACACCATGTACCAAAGATTCATCAAGAGGCCAACAGCCAATCAAAACTGGCGCAGCAATCACATGCATTGAGGGTTGTTTTGATGGACATGGACACCATGTATATGGTCGTCGTTTGTCGCTAGTCATAAATCACGGTGGTCAGACAGGTGACAGATGTTGGTAAACATGAATACGGACTAAATACGGAGAAATAAATTCTCTCATCATCAGTCATTGGGAATTTCGAAGATAAGAGTCGGCAGTCGACCGCTTCATTATATTTAATTTATTTTGACAAACTGATAAAATGTCTATTCAATTCAATTTTATTTATAAAGCCCTAAATCACAACAAAGTCATCTCAGAGGGCTTTACAAAAACACAATCAACTACAGAAATACATGAAAAGTCCCAGGCATCCCCTGTCCTTAGACCCTCCTTCTCCTTCTACACAGTCGGCATTTTCGTCGTAAAAAAATTGGGTCAGTCGGGTGACCGGAACCACACGTGCTATTTTGTTTGGCCTTACTAATCAATTTTATACATGTACATGAAACAGCATGTATGTGAAATAACGCTAACCTGCACTCACTCACTCACTCACTCACTCACTCACTCACTCACTCACTCACTCACTCACTCACTCACTCACCAACCCTAACCAGCACTAAAGTAATTCGTTTTCTCATTCAGAGAAGATTTAACGCATTTAATGTGTGACCAACAGACTTTCTAAAAACTAAAATCAAATGAACATCTGAAACTTCTGTGGACACTCTCCCCACCCTAACCCTAACCCTAACCCTAACCCTCCTCAGGACCCAGAGCCAGAGATGGAGGCGGTCAGTTCCAGTCAGGAAATCCCAGTGTCGTTGGCGCCTCAGCAGCCAGAGAAACTGTCAGTTTCCACGCAGACGAAGAAGGCGAGTGGCGGGTCGCCTCGTACGTTGCACCGTGGTACCCAGACCAACAGCGACGGCGCCTGCCAGAACATGTGCCACGAAAAGTATACTAAGGTTTTCAACGACGTTAAGGAGATGATGAAGGCCGACAACAAGAGGGAAACCGAACGAGTGGTCCGAGAGGCTTTAGAGAAGGTGAGGGAAACTGAACGAGTGGTCTGAGAAGCTTAGGGTTGGGGTTGGCAGTGTTAGGGTTGGCAGTGTTTGGGTTAGCAGGGTTAGGGGTAGGGTTGGCAGTGTTTGGGTTAGCAGGGTTAGGGGTAGGGTTGGCAGTGTTAGGGTTAGCAGGGTTAGGGGTAGGGTTGGCAGGGTTAGGGGTAGGGTTGGCAGTGTTAGGGTTGGCAGTGTTAGGGTTGGCAGTGTTAGGGTTAGCAGGGTTAGGGTTGGCAGTGTTCGGGTTAGTAGTGTTAGGGTTAGCAGGGTTAGCAGTGTTAGGGTTCGTAGGGTTAGCAGTGTTAGGGTTAGGGTTCGCAGTGTTAGGCTTAGTAGTGTTAGGGTTAGCAGTGTTAGGGTTGGCGGTGTTTGGGTTAGCAGGGTTAGGGTCGGCGGTGTTCGGGTTAGTAGTGTTCGAGTTAGCAGTGTTAGGGTTAGCAGTGTTAGGGTTCGTAGGGTTAGCAGTGTTATGGTTAGGGTTTGCAGTGTTAGGGTTAGCAGTGTTAGGGTTAGCATGGTTAGGGTTAGCAATGTTAGGGTTAACAGTGTTAGGGTTAGCAGTGTTAGGGTTGGCAGGGTTAGGGTTAGCAGTGTTAAGGTTAACAGTATTAGGGTTAGCAGGTTTAGGGTTAACAGGGGTAGGGTTAGTAGGGTTAGGGTTAGGAGGGTTAGCAGGGTTAGGGTTAGGGTTCGCAGTGTTAGGCATAGCAGTGTTAGGGTTAGCAGGGTTAGGGTTAGCAGGGTTATGGTTAGCAGTGTTAGGGTTATCAGGGTTAGGGTTAGCAGTGTTAGGGTTAGCAGGGTTAGGGTTAGCAGGGTTAAGGTTAATAATGTTAGGGTTAGCAGTGTTAAGGTTAACAGTATTAGGGTTAGCAGGTTTAGGGTTAACAGGGGTAGGGTTAGCAGGTTTAGGGTTAACAGGGGTAGGGTTAGCAGTGTTAGGGTTAGGGTTAGCAGTGTTAGGGTTCGCAGTGTTAGGCATAGCAGTGTTAGGGTTAGCAGTGTTAGGGTTATCAGGGTTAGGGTTAGCAGTGTTAGGGTTAGCAGTGTTAGGGTTAGCAGTGTTAGGGTTAGCAGTGTTAGGGTTAGCAGTGTTAGGGTTAACAGGGTTAGGTTTAGCAGGGTTAGGGTTAACAGGGTTAGGGTTAGCAGTGTTAAGGTTAACAGTCTTAGGGTTATCAGGGTTAGGGTTAGCAGTGTTAGGGTTAGCAGAGTTAGGGTTAACAGGGTTAGGTTTAGCAGGGTTAGGGTTAACAGGGTTAGGGTTAGCAGTGTTAAGGTAAACAGTTTTAGGGTTAGCAGGGTTAGGGTTAGCAGTGTTAGGGTTAACAGGGTTAGGTTTAGCAGGGTTAGGGTTAACAGGGTTAGGGTTAGCAGTGTTAAGGTTAACAGTCTTAGGGTTATCAGGGTTAGGGTTAGCAGTGTTAAGGTTAGCAGTGTTAGGGTTAGCAGGGTTAGGGTTAGCAGTGTTAGGGTTAGCAGAGTTAGGGTTAACAGGGTTAGGTTTAGCAGGGTTAGGGTTAACAGGGTTAGGGTTAGCAGTGTTAAGGTAAACAGTTTTAGGGTTAGCAGGGTTAGGGTTAGCAGTGTTAGGGTTAGCAGTGTTAGGGTTAGCAGGGTTAGGGTTAGCAGGGTTAGTGGTGTGTTTAAGGACTTGTGTTGCGTGTTTTTTCAGCTGCGTGCAGAGATGGAAGAGGAGAAACGTCAGGCGGTGAATAAAGCAGTGTCTGGAGCTCAGGCTGAAATGGAGAGAAAATGTAAACAAGTGAAAGAGAAATGTAAAGAAGAACTGGTGGAGGAAGTGAAGAAACTGGTGTCACAACATAAACAGCTGATCTCCCAGACCAAGAAGAAACAGTGGGTGAGTAACTCTAACCAAACACACTCTTATTTCATGAAATCAAATGTTAGTATCTTCACAATAACTGTCAAAAGTGTTCAGTTCTAACAATGTCCACACACTGTAATATTATGGGATGTGCAGTATATTTTACTCCATTTTGTGACTGACGTGTACCTCACAAAAGGGTCACTAAGCAACAACCACTGCTGTCATGTACAAACATGTGGACCCTGAGGACCAGGGTAGAATATTTACTGTGTTAGAACTGTGACGAGGAGTTTCCTAACAGTATTTTTTTTAATTGTATTTTAATTTTTAATTTACATTTTATTTATAAAGCCCCAAATCACAACAAAGTCGTCTCACAGGGTTTTACAGAAACACAATTAACTATAGAGGTATATGAAAAGACCCTCCCCCTGTCCTTAGCTCCTCCCCTGTCCTTAGCTCCTCCTTCTCAGCAGTAAAAACTTCCAAACCCAGTGGAAAAAGAATAAATCTTGGGTAGAACCACATTGAAGGACAGATCCACTCCCATGGACGGACAGACTATAGATGAACGTCCATTTATAAATGAAGGGGGGGGGGCTGGTCCAGACACCAGACAGGTGAGGGAGGAGGTCCAGGGTCACAGGTCAGCACAGGCGAGTCACCGCAGATCCTGTCGTCCATGGCTCCGACGCAGACACTGTCAAGAGAGTCACCAATCCTCCCAGGGGGGGAGGGGGGAAAGGGGACACCAGGTGACTAGTCATGAACATACTTGGTATGAAAGATAGGTTATAAAAATGACAGAAACAGATGAGAGTGAGAGAAAGAGAAAGAACTCAGTGTCTGTACTTCCTCCATCATTCTATCTCCTACTGCAGCTTAGACTGAACTGTGACTTCAGTCTGTTTTTAACTAACCTGACCATAGTTTTTATCAAACACAAATGTTTTCAACCTCATTTTAAATGTAGAGACTGTGTCGACCTGTTAAATATTAAATGAAGATGATTCCATCAGACAGTAACCATGGTAACTAAAGGCTCTAGCTCCATCAGACAGTAACCATGGTAACTAAAGGCTCTAGCTCCATCAGACAGTAACCATGGTAACTAAAGGCTCTAGCACCTACTGTACTTTTACAAACCCTGGGAACTGTCACTTTTTACAGTGTTACAAATGTGAGGAGGAGTTTCCTAACCGTATTTTTTGTTTTTGTACAGTGTTACAATTGTGAGGAGGAGGCCATGTATCACTGCTGTTGGAACACCTCTTACTGCTCCATCAAATGTCAGCAGGAACACTGGCACGCCGACCACAAACGAACCTGCCGCAGGAAGAGATGAACAAATCCCGCCCCTTTGGCAGATTGGCCCCTCCCCCTCCTCCTGCTGTCAGTCAGATTGGCTGCTCCCCTTCCTCCTGCTGTCAGTCATATTGGCTCCTCCCCCTCCTCATCAGATATGCTCCTCCCCGTCCTCCTGCTGTCAGTCAGATTGGCTCCTCCCCTTCCTCCTGCTGTCAGTCAGATATGCTCCTCCCCTCCTCCTGCTGTCAGTCAGATATGCTCCTCCCCTCCTCCTGCTGTCAGTCAGATATGCTCCTCCCCCTCCTCCTGCTGTCAGTCAGATTGGCTCCTCCCCCTCCTGCTGTCAGTCAGATTGGCTCCTCCCTTTCCTGCTGACATTCAGATTGGCTCCTCCCCCTCCTCCTGCTGTCAGTCAGATATGCTCCTCCCCTCCTCCTGCTGTCAGTCAGATATGCTCCTCCCCCTCCTCCTGCTGTCAGTCAGATTGGCTCCTCCCCCTCCTGCTGTCAGTCAGATTGGCTCCTCCCTTTCCTGCTGACAGTCTGATTGGCTCCTCCCCCTCCTGCTGTCAGTCAGATATGCTCCTCCCCCTCCTGCTGTCAGTCAGATATGCTCCTCCCTTTCCTGCTGTCAGTCAGATTGGCTCCTCCCCCTCCTGCTGTCAGTCAGATTGGCTCCTCCCCTTCCTGCTGTCAGTCAGTGTCTCACACACATTCACATCCTTCCTTTGCTTCTCTTTTTCCTTCCTGAAGACTTTGTGGACATTTTCTGCGTGAACGAACAGTTTGTTCTTTTCACTTCCTGTTTGTATTATTTAACAAACGCATTGTTTTGGTTTTAATTAGTCTTTTTTTTATTGAACACATTTGCTAAGTGGGACTGTACGCAGACTTTCTTTTATTTAAGATAAAAAATAACTGAAAACATTTTATTAAATGAACTTTTTAAAACAATCACCTTTTTTTACTGTAAATGAAACAAACACCATCTGACACACGTTATTAAAGTTAGTAAAGTTATTTCTTAGAAAAAAATATTCAGCTGTGAACGCCATGACCTTTGACCCTTTCCCTCTCTCCCCTAACCTTCCACTGCTCTTTCTGTTCTTGGTGTCAGTACACTTTGTTTTCCTTCTCATGCATGTCATTAGCTTCACCATTTATTAGATGAAAAAGAAAAAAAACATTGAAATAAAACCTGTAGCTGTGACCATGGATGGACCAATATAAACCCTGACCCTAACCCTATAAACTATAACCCTAACCTTGACTTCTGACCCTAACTAAAAATATTGAACTTTATACAAATGTTAATGATCCAACTCATGTCCAGTTCTGTATAAAGGTCAGGGTCAGGGTCAGGGTCAGGGTCAGGGTTAGTAAAATCATTCACTTACTGTGTGTGCGTTTTCTGTTGAACATCTTGTTTAAATAAAAGGCCCTAAATTCTCAAATAGTGCGTGAGGCCTTTATTTTAACAAAATAGACGTTTTTATCCAAAAATGTCACAGATTTTCTTAATTAAATTCACAGTTTTTACAAATAAAACTGAAACTGCAAAAAATATGATTGTGATAAACATGACATCATGACTGATTTCAGTTTAACCCTAACCCTGACCCTGACCCTGACCCTAACCCAACTGGGTCAGGGTCGCCCAATGACCGAGAGGTTGGCCATTCGTGTCCCGGCTCTGGCTGTCCACATGTCCAAGTGTCCACACGTCAAAGTGTCCTTGGACAAGACAATGAACCCTTAGTCTCCTAGTAAGACTGACCTTTGACCTTAGAACCCTACTGGTGTGTGAATGGGTGAATGTGAAACTAATGTGAAGAGCTTTGAACCATGAAGGTGGAACAACTATAGAACATTTACCCCTGACCCTACACTCACATGACCTACAGATACCCTAACCCGAGAATAAAACATGATTGATTGATCACTAATAATCACTGAATTTAGTTTGGAACATTTGAGTTGTATATTCTGACTTTTACTCAAAATAACGACTTTATTCTAAAACAGTAAATTCAAACCACGCTCAGTTGTGCTGCCTTCAAGTGCTGTGGGAAAAATGACACTTTTTCACTTGTGAATTCAAAATGAAACGTGTTTTGGGTTATTGAAGTGAAATTAAAAAAATGGCTGATATGCAGTTTATCATGTCCTGCTACTTGGTTAATTAATTGGTTAATTAATTGGTTAATTGCCTACAGTGTTTTTATTTTTAATGTGATTGTATATCTTTATTTAGAAGATTACAGCAGAACATTAATAAAACATTTATAATTCATAATGAATCCCTCGTTAGGTTATATATATATATATATATATATATATATATATATATATATATATATATATAGACACACACACATTTAGGTTAATCCTAAAGGATATTTTAACTCCACAGCCTGTGGATCAAATTCTTGCTCAGTTTTCCAGAGGAAAAACAATGTGAGAAGGTTCACATTTCATATTTACTATCATTCTCAGAGCACATGAATGCAGCATTAGACACAATTATTTGTTTTTAGGACGTGTGTTTAGTGGGTTAGTGTTTAACAGCCCGTAAATGGCCACAGGTCCATTTGGGGACTCCTCGTGGTGCCTCACTCTCTGCCTCTGAACCGCCCCCTGCTGGTCCACTCCACCATCTTGCTACGGGGTTCGTCACCGTAGTGGAAAGATGGCGGAGGCGTGCTCGCTGTGACCGAGGAGGATGCACAATAAAAGCAGTTTTTCCACTGGTGAAATAAACAGGATAAACAGAGGGGGGCGGATGGTTTGTTAAAAAAAAAAAAAAAGTGTACAAAAAAATGGGTTAAAAAGTAGTCTTTATTAGTCTAATAAGAATAAATTAATAAAAGTCATCCAGTAAAAATGGTTACAATGATCTTTTACAACAGGAATAGAAGATTCTATCCTTGTAGAAAACACTCAAACAAAACATCCTGTTCAGGTGCAAAGTTAAAGGCCCTTACAGGTCAGAGGTCAGCCAGTAGTGTTAGGGTTAGATGGGGTCAGGGTCAGGAACAGGAACTACTTTGACCATAAATGTTAAAGGTCATGTGTTTTCCTCCACATAATTTTTTTTTCTATTAGAGAATTTATGGTAAATGTTGATCATGTGACCTGTTGTCTTTCTGCTCCTGCTACAGTTTGACAATAATTTTTGTTAATGTCCCTTTTTTCCTTCAAACACATCTTCTGTTTTCCTCATTGTTGCACTACATGTAAATAAAAGCCTCATATTCTATGTAAAATGTGAATGAAATGACAGATCTCTGTGGACGACTGTTAGTCCTAGTTTTGTATAATATATAGAATTATATCAGCAGTGGCTTCGGGGACACTTTGGTCACATGTTTTAATGTTGCATTTAAGTTAATTGTCGCTTTTATTAACCAGAGTTCAACCAGTTTAACCAGAGTTTAACCAGAGATTAACCAGTTTAACCAAAGTTCAACCAGTTTAACCAGAATTTAACCAGAGTTCAACCAGTTTAACCAGAGTTTAACCAGTTTAACCAGAGTTCAACCAGTTTAACCAGAGTTTAACCTGTTCAATCAGTTTAACGAGAGTTCAACCAGAGTTTAACCAGAGTTCAACCAGTTTAACCAGAGTTCAACCAGTTTAACCAGAGTTCAACCAGTTTAATCAGAGTTCAACCAGAGATTAACCAGTTTAACCAGAGTTTAACCAGTTTAATCAGTTTAACCAGAGTTCAACCAGTTTAACCAGAGTTTAACCACAGGGTGTTTTGGTGCATTCTTCTGAATCTGTCAGAGGAAGGTGGAGTCACAGATTTAACCCTGACCCAAATAACTAGTCAGTGTTAAGACTGATCAGGTCAGAGGTCATGTGACCTGCCAGGCTGCTGTTGGGTTTTTATATTTGTCCATCCAGTTCCAGTGGTGAAAAAACATCTTCTGTTTGAACTTTATTTTTTTATTTCTTAATGACATTCGTGTTCGTATCCACTTTTGAGCTGCATGAGTAAAACTGTCTCTGTTTGTTTGTTTGTTTTCTTTCCATCCATGTGTAAACGACTTCCTCAGAGTAATGCAATATGACAATGACCTTCATCTTCCTGGTTTTACATCTTTGACTGAAAAATAAAAGAAACTGATGCTAAAAGTACGTCTGTTTTTATTCCACAGTTGATCAAGTTGATCATGTTTGAAACTGGAATAAAAGCAGTTAACGTTTGTCTCTTCTGTTTATATGTAAACTATTAACTGTGTCTTAACATTTTCTATGCTCCTGACATTTTTTTATGCTTTAGCTAGAAATGTGTATATAAATATATTCTATGTGCTAACATGGAGGAAATAAATGTATCAACCAGAACATGTTTTAATATTTGCTTCTTTTGTGAGATTTTGATGATGATGATGATGATGATGATGGAGAAAATAAAGAGTAAAAAATACTGTGTTTAAAAAATGTGAATATTTATGTGTGCTGGGTTTAACTTTGTTACTTTGTTCTGTGTCCAAATATGATGATGATGATGATGATGATGATGATGATGAGATTCTGGACCTGATTTCTGTTAAAGACACTGGTTCTATGTTTATATAAAAACTGTTTGAGACAAAAAATGAATAAATACATTTTCTGAAGAACCTGAACGACAAGGCATCGACATGTACAGATGTGTGACACCTGCATGATGAAATTTAAAGGTGGGAGGGGCTTCATGACCCCAGGTCATCCACTGACAAGGAATATTTTAGTCCAGTCCAGAGGGTGGAACCAGAGGAAAAGTGACCAATCATTAACCTGAGCGTCTACAATGATTGGCTGCTAATGTGTCCATCAAATATCAGCCCCCCCCCCCCACCCCTCCTTCTGCTCGTTCACATGAACAGTTATGGTGGAAAAAACGACAACCAACAGAAACCTCAAAGTCAAAACCCAAATAAGTGGCATCCACTTGACCCAATTGAACCAGTCAAACAGTCCAATTTAAACCTGATAAAATACACTAAAAACAGCCTTAAATATACAAAAATGAATGAGAAAACCTTAACCTCTTCCACCCTGAGCCTATTTTCAGAGAAAAACGCCTAAAAAAACATACCCAAAGTAAATGAAGAATTGCTCCACAATCCTAAGGTTTATATGGATGTTCTTTGTATCTATGGACATCTACAGGCTTCACACAATCTATTCCCATTGTCTAAAATAGTGTAGCTACTACTATGACTGAATAAACTGGAATAAACTAAAAGATAAAATAGAATTGTTTGGTCTCGCCTGAATTTATTATTTTTTTGACAAAAGAAAACACCCTGCTAACAATGATTCCATGAATATAGACACTATTGATCACCTTCAGTAACTCCTTTACAACACAGGAACAAAAGTTGATAGAATTAGAGCAAAGGACAAAGCCTCCAGAAAGGTTTAAGTCCAGATAACACCAGGCGGACACTGCATTTGGCACAGTTTGGCACACTGTTGTGCCAAACTGTTCCAAATACATTATTTTAATTTTCCACTAAAATCTGTCTGGAAAATATAACTCATATCCATTACAGAAGTCTATTACTGTCTACTAGAGCTTTTAGAAATGAAATTTACCTTGTGTTTCATCAACTTCTACCTTTGTGCACAACTAAAATGAATAAAACCATATAAACATGGATTATTTTGTCTCCAAATGGAGTAGTTTTATTAAGAACTTACTCCAAACAATATAATAATATATCAATAATAATAATAATAATAATAATAATAATAATAATAATAATAATAATAATAATAATAATAATAATATAATAATAATAATAATAATAATAATAATAATAATAATAATAATAATAATACACTTTAGTAAAAATCAAATATAAAGTTGAACAAATGTGCAAAAATATATGATAAATTCAATTAGAATAAATATAAATATCAAAATTAGTGCAAATTTACTAAACAAAATAACTAATACAAACATTCAAAACACAAACAATTGCAATAAAGTCCAAACATGTCCATGTGTTATCATCAGGTGGGGGGTGGTTTATCATTAGGTTGGGGGGGCTGGCAGGAGACTGAACTGGTCCATGTGTTTCTGCAAAAAGCACTTTTATTTGTGTCATCCTCCTACCTATGAAAAATGAAGACAATCATGATTTGAGATTAAATACATAATAAAATATGTACATTTGGCCAAAATAAATACATAAATGTACTTCATGTATGTAAAATACTTTTCAGTAGTTTTGAATATTATTACAAAGTAGGAATAACATTATTTTTCCTTCTCATGAAATGATAGAATGTTATTTATTTTTGACAGAGAAAGTTAGGGTTAGGGTTAGGTTTGGGGGTTTGGGGGTTAAGGGGTTAGGGGGTTAGGGTTAGGGTTAGGTTAGGAGAAGGAGTTCTGACACCCCGAAGGGGTGTCAGAACATGCACGGGCACTAGGGCCCATTTTAAGTCTTAAAAATCTATATATCCCCTTTTAAAAAAAGCATACAAGGATCCAAAGAAAGTAAAAAGCAATAAAAAAACAGTAGGACAATAAAAAAAGATAAAATGTAATAAAATAATGCAGTGAAATAAAAATGAGGTAGAATAAAACACTCTCCTGAGGGTCAGGGTCAGGTGCCCCACTCCAGTGTATGGTACAGGTGGGTGACACGGCTCCCGTAGGAATCTAAAAAGGCTTTAAGAAGAGGTGTTAAGAGGGGTATTAAAGGAGGGCCCCTTTAAAAAGAAATGATAAAACCAAACTCTCTTAGCACAACACATATACAAATAAGATAATAAAATAATAAAATAATTTATATTTCTTATGAAGATATAGGACAATTAAAATTGTCCCAAAGTGCCATCCAATAAGTGCAACATGCAATAAAAACACATACAAAAGACAATAACAACATATGAGATAAAATACACTTCAAAAAAAAAAACAAATCATAAAAAAGACAAGGTTTCAGACTTTAAAATCATGCATGAGTAACCTTCATAAGATAGGATATAAATAAAATAAATAGATAAATAAATAGTCAGTTCATATAAAAAAATAATAATTAATATAAGTAGGTTTATCTCCCTTTTATTTAAAAATGATGCTCTCCCTCCTCTCTCTTCTTTCAGAGGCGTCATGGTCCCTCTGGTGTCATGGCACGGATGCGTCAGAAGATGGAGGCAGAGGGTGCACGGACGGTCACCCTGGCTTTTCATTCAAGCCGTCGGGGTGACACGTACCGAGTTTCTGGATCCAGTGTCTCTCCACCCTCCGCCTCTCTTGTTGGGTCCAGTGTGTTCTGGCGCATATGGCGAAAATTTTAAAATTGTCCATGCCATGATCATTAAAATGTTTATATAAAACCGTGTCTCTGTCCTGTTTGTGGATGTGGTGGAGGTGCTGCTTCATTCTTGCCCTCAAAGGGTTTTTTGTTTCTCCCACATAGAGTTTGCAGCACCTCCCACACTTAATACCGTACACTACATTTTTAGTGTTTAAATTTAGGTCTTGAGCGGTTGGAGCACCTGACCCTGTTATATTGTTTTCAATAAAATGGGTTTTCAAATAATATTTGTTATCCCTTTGTTTTGTGTTTCCCACCCGAGCCAAACTGGAGCGCACTAAAAGGTCCTTCAGGTTCTTGTTTCTCCTGTATGCGGAGATTATTTTAAAATCCCTGAGGTTTTCTTCTTTTAATTTCATTTCCTGAAAGTGCGCTTTTATTTTGGAACCCAGCCCCGCTGTTTCCTGTGTGTACGTTGTTACCAGGGGAAGCTTTCCGCCCTCTCTGTCCACCGGTCTTTCATGCCCCTCCCCTCCTGCAAATAAGAGTCTGACCTCCGCTTTGATGTAGCGGAGGAAACGGCCAGAGTAACACATGGAACAGCGTGGTGGTGGCTTTTTCAACGTCCTCTGGGAAGGTACAGATTCTATGGAAGCGAATGAGTTGTGATTTAATGATTCCTTTAAATGTGTGTTTGGGGTGATAACTTGTTTTGTGTAAAAGTGCGTGTGTGTCGGTATGTTTGAAGTAAACGCGGGTAGCTAGTGTTTTGGTTACTTCATCTTGTGAGATGAAGAACACCTGTGTGTCCAGAAATTCTATTTCAGTTAAATGTGTGTTATGTGTTATTGTTATAGCCGGGTGATGTGTGTTTAAAACTGTTATAAACTTATTAAATTCTGTAGTGGAATGTTGCCAGATGCCGAAGATGTCGTCTAAATAACGGAGGTATATGACTGGTAAGTGGGTGCATTTAGTGAATGCTGTACCCTCCCAGAGGCGCATATAAAGGTTGGCATAAGCGGGGGCGAACTTTTTACCCATCGCTGTTCCATGTATTTGCAGGTAGGGTTTTCCGTTAAACTCAAAATCATTTCTGGTTAGACTCAGTTCCAGCAGCTCAAGGAGGTCATTATCTGGTCTTTCAGGGTCTGGGTACCGGTCGAATACATCCCTCACCGCCTGTAGGCCCAGAGCCGTATCAATGTTGGTGTATAATGAATTGATGTCTATTGTAAAAAGAAAGGCATGAGCTGGTAAGTGTAATCCTTTAAGTTTATTGATAAAATCGTATGTGTCCTTAATATAACTGTTGTGTTTTTGTGATAGTGGATTAAGAAAATGGTCAATGTATTCTGCAATACGATACGACTCTGAGCCGCAGTCACTGACGATGGGTCGGCCGCATGGGTTAGGGTTAGGGTCAAGGTCAGGTTAAGGGTCAGGTTCAGGGTCAGGGTTGGGTTCACTGGTTACCTGGTGAGCTGGATAACTGGTTGACTGGTTAACTAGTTAACTGGTTAACTAGTTCACTGGTTAACTTGTTAACTAGTTCACTGGTTAACTGGTTAACTAGTTAACTGTTTTACTGATTGACAGTTTCACTGGTTTACTGGTTAACTAGCTCACTGGTTGACTGTTTAACTGGTTGACTGGTTAACTGTCTCATTGTTGACTGTTTGACTGGTTGACTGTTTAACTGTCTCACTGGTTGACTGTTTAACTGGTTGACTGGTTAACTGTCTCAGTGGTTGACTGGTTAACTGGTTGACTGGTTAACTGTCTCATTGTTGACTGTTTAACTGGTTGACTGTTTAACTGTCTCACTGGTTGACTGTTTAACTGGTTGACTGGTTATCTGTCTCAGTGGTTGACTGGTTAACTGTGTTACTGGTTGACTGTTTGACTGTTTGACTGCTTAACTATCTTACTGGTTGACTGTTTAAGTGGTTGACTGGTTCAATTGGGTCAAGTGGATGCCACTTGTGTGGGTATGGAGCTCCACATCTTTGTATTTTGTATGCAGTTGTGAATAAAGTAATCCCAGCCATATGAATGCATTTTAAGTGTTGATTGTAGGTGTCAGCTGATGGTCAGTTGATGGCAGGGCACACAAGGAATGAGTGTGACATTTCCACCTGTGGGGAGTTGAGATGAAGCCACTGAGCGATGAGTGCATGTTGTCTTTATGGTGGGAGCAAAGTTGGTCTGGGAGAAAAAAGGTGACTGTGACACAGGAGAAGAACCAAACCCAACACAGAGTGGTCTGAGGGCGGATTCGAACCGGCGACCTTCTGTTTACGAGGCGAAAAAGCTACCAGCTGCGCCACGGGGGCTGCAATCGACGCTTTTAGATTCTACTGTATATAAAGGGGTCACCCTTTTCCAGTAAAATACTGGCAGTGTCCAGTGGGTTTTTTCAAATTTAAAGTGGGGTTTTATGTACCTTTTCTAGGTTTAAGGCTGTTTTCAGTGTATTTATTCAAATTTAAGCTATTTTTTAATTGATTTTTGCATATTTAAGGCTGCTTTTGGTGTATTTTATCTGGTTTTAAAGGGATTTTTTATTCACGTTTGTCTATTTAAGGCTGCTTTTAGTGTATTTTATCTGGTTTAAGGTGGACTGTTTTACTGGTGCACTAGTTTGCTAGTCTGGATTAGGGTTAGGGTCTGGGTCAGGGTTAAAGTTAGGGTCAAGGTCAGGTTCAGGGTCAGGTTCAGGGTCAGGTTCATGGTCAGGGTTGGGTTCACTGGTTAACTGGTGAGCTGGATAACTGGTTGACTGGTTAACTAGTTCACTGGTTAACTAGTTCACTGGTTAACTGGTTGACTAGTTAACTGTTTTACTGGTTGACAGTTTCACTGGTTTACTGGTTAACTAGCTCACTGGTTGACTGGTTTAACTGGTTGACTGGTTAACTGTCTCATTGTTGACTGTTTAACTGGTTGACTGTTTAACTGGTTGACTGGTTAACTGTCTCATTGTTGACTGTTTAACTGTCTCACTGGTTGACTGTTTAACTGGTTGACTGGTTATCTGTCTCAGTGGTTGACTGGTTAACTGTGTTACTGGTTGACTGTTTGACTGTTTGACTGCTTAACTATCTTACTGGTTGACTGTTTAAGTGGTTGACTGGTTCAATTGGGTCAAGTGGATGCCACTTGTGTGGGTATGGAGCTCCACATCTTTGTATTTTGTATGCAGTTGTGAATAAAGTAATCCCAGCCATATGAATGCATTTTAAGTGTTGATTGTAGATGTCAGCTGATGGTCAGTTGATGGCAGGGCACACAAGGAATGAGTGTGACATTTCCACCTGTGGGGAGTTGAGATGAAGCCACTGAGCGATGAGTGCATGTTGTCTTTATGGTGGGAGCAAAGTTGGTCTGGGAGAAAAAAGGTGACTGTGACACAGGAGAAGAACCAAACCCAACACAGAGTGGTCTGAGGGCGGATTCGAACCGGCGACCTTCTGTTTACGAGGCGAAAAAGCTACCAGCTGCGCCACGGGGGCTGCAATCGACGCTTTTAGATTCTACTGTATATAAAGGAGTCACCCTTTTCCAGTAAAATACTGGCAGTGTCCAGTGGGTTTTTTCAAATTTAAAGTGGGTTTTTATGTACCTTTTCTAGGTTTAAGGCTGTTTTCAGTGTATTTATTCAAATTTAAGCTATTTTTTAATTGATTTTTGCATATTTAAGGCTGCTTTTGGTGTATTTTATCTGGTTTTAAAGGGATTTTTTATTCACGTTTGTCTATTTAAGGCTGCTTTTAGTGTATTTTATCTGGTTTAAGGTGGACTGTTTTACTGGTGCACTAGTTTGCTAGTCTGGATTAGGGTTAGGGTCTGGGTCAGGGTTAAAGTTAGGGTCAAGGTCAGGTTCAGGGTCAGGTTCAGGGTCAGGTTCATGGTCAGGGTTGGGTTCACTGGTTAACTGGTGAGCTGGATAACTGCTTGACTGGTTAACTAGTTCACTGGTTAACTAGTTCACTGGTTAACTGGTTGACTAGTTAACTGTTTTACTGGTTGACAGTTTCACTGGTTTACTGGTTAACTAGCTCACTGGTTGACTGGTTTAACTGGTTGACTGGTTAACTGTCTCATTGTTGACTGTTTAACTGGTTGACTGTTTAACTGGTTGACTGGTTAACTGTCTCATTGTTGACTGTTTAACTGTCTCACTGGTTGACTGTTTAACTGGTTGACTGGTTATCTGTCTCAGTGGTTGACTGGTTAACTGTGTTACTGGTTGACTGTTTCACTGTTTGACTGCTTAACTATCTTACTGGTTGACTGTTTAAGTGGTTGACTGGTTCAATTGGGTCAAGTGGATGCCACTTGTGTGGGTATGGAGCTCCACATCTTTGTCTTTTGTATGCAGTTGTGAATAAAGTAATCCCAGCCATATGAATGCATTTGAAGTGTTGATTGTAGGTGTCAGCTGATGGTCAGTTGATGGCAGGGCACACAAGGAATGAGTGTGACATTTCCACCTGTGGGGAGTTGAGATGAAGCCACTGAGCGATGAGTGCATGTTGTCTTTATGGTGGGAGCAAAGTTGGTCTGGGAGAAAAAAGGTGACTGTGACACAGGAGAAGAACCAAACCCAACACAGAGTGGTCTGAGGGCGGATTCGAACCGGCGACCTTCTGTTTACGAGGCGAAAAAGCTACCAGCTGCGCCACGGGGGCTGCAATCGACGCTTTTAGATTCTACTGTATATAAAGGGGTCACCCTTTTCCAGTAAAATACTGGCAGTGTCCAGTGGGTTTTTTCAAATTTAAAGTGGGTTTTTATGTACCTTTTCTAGGTTTAAGGCTGTTTTCAGTGTATTTATTCAAATTTAAGCTATTTTTTAATTGATTTTTGCATATTTAAGGCTGCTTTTGGTGTATTTTATCTGGTTTTAAAGGGATTTTTTATTCACGTTTGTCTATTTAAGGCTGCTTTTAGTGTATTTTATCTGGTTTAAGGTGGACTGTTTTACTGGTGCACTAGTTTGCTAGTCTGGATTAGGGTTAGGGTCTGGGTCAGGGTTAAAGTTAGGGTCAAGGTCAGGTTCAGGGTCAGGTTCAGGGTCAGGTTCATGGTCAGGGTTGGGTTCACTGGTTAACTGGTGAGCTGGATAACTGGTTGACTGGTTAACTAGTTCACTGGTTAACTAGTTCACTGGTTAACTGGTTGACTAGTTAACTGTTTTACTGGTTGACAGTTTCACTGGTTTACTGGTTAACTAGCTCACTGGTTGACTGGTTTAACTGGTTGACTGGTTAACTGTCTCATTGTTGACTGTTTAACTGGTTGACTGTTTAACTGGTTGACTGGTTAACTGTCTCATTGTTGACTGTTTAACTGTCTCACTGGTTGACTGTTTAACTGGTTGACTGGTTATCTGTCTCAGTGGTTGACTGGTTAACTGTGTTACTGGTTGACTGTTTCACTGTTTGACTGCTTAACTATCTTACTGGTTGACTGTTTAAGTGGTTGACTGGTTCAATTGGGTCAAGTGGATGCCACTTGTGTGGGTATGGAGCTCCACATCTTTGTATTTTGTATGCAGTTGTGAATAAAGTAATCCCAGCCATATGAATGCATTTTAAGTGTTGATTGTAGGTGTCAGCTGATGGTCAGTTGATGGCAGGGCACACAAGGAATGAGTGTGACATTTCCACCTGTGGGGAGTTGAGATGAAGCCACTGAGCGATGAGTGCATGTTGTCTTTATGGTGGGAGCAAAGTTGGTCTGGGAGAAAAAAGGTGACTGTGACACAGGAGAAGAACCAAACCCAACACAGAGTGGTCTGAGGGCGGATTCGAACCGGCGACCTTCTGTTTACGAGGCGAAAAAGCTACCAGCTGCGCCACGGGGGCTGCAATCGACGCTTTTAGATTCTACTGTATATAAAGGAGTCACCCTTTTCCAGTAAAATACTGGCAGTGTCCAGTGTTTTTTTTCAAATTTAAAGTGGGGTTTTATGTACCTTTTCTAGGTTTAAGGCTGTTTTCAGTGTATTTATTCAAATTTAAGCTATTTTTTAATTGATTTTTGCATATTTAAGGCTGCTTTTGGTGTATTTTATCTGGTTTTAAAGGGATTTTTTATTCACGTTTGTCTATTTAAGGCTGCTTTTAGTGTATTTTATCTGGTTTAAGGTGGACTGTTTTACTGGTGCACTAGTTTGCTAGTCTGGATTAGGGTTAGGGTCTGGGTCAGGGTTAAAGTTAGGGTCAAGGTCAGGTTCAGGGTCAGGTTCAGGGTCAGGTTCATGGTCAGGGTTGGGTTCACTGGTTAACTGGTGAGCTGGATAACTGCTTGACTGGTTAACTAGTTCACTGGTTAACTAGTTCACTGGTTAACTGGTTGAATAGTTAACTGTTTTACTGGTTGACAGTTTCACTGGTTTACTGGTTAACTAGCTCACTGGTTGACTGGTTTAACTGGTTGACTGGTTAACTGTCTCATTGTTGACTGTTTAACTGGTTGACTGTTTAACTGGTTGACTGGTTAACTGTCTCATTGTTGACTGTTTAACTGTCTCACTGGTTGACTGTTTAACTGGTTGACTGGTTATCTGTCTCAGTGGTTGACTGGTTAACTGTGTTACTGGTTGACTGTTTGACTGTTTGACTGCTTAACTATCTTACTGGTTGACTGTTTAAGTGGTTGACTGGTTCAATTGGGTCAAGTGGATGCCACTTGTGTGGGTATGGAGCTCCACATCTTTGTATTTTGTATGCAGTTGTGAATAAAGTAATCCCAGCCATATGAATGCATTTTAAGTGTTGATTGTAGGTGTCAGCTGATGGTCAGTTGATGGCAGGGCACACAAGGAATGAGTGTGACATTTCCACCTGTGGGGAGTTGAGATGAAGCCACTGAGCGATGAGTGCATGTTGTCTTTATGGTGGGAGCAAAGTTGGTCTGGGAGAAAAAAGGTGACTGTGACACAGGAGAAGAACCAAACCCAACACAGAGTGGTCTGAGGGCGGATTCGAACCGGCGACCTTCTGTTTACGAGGCGAAAAAGCTACCAGCTGCGCCACGGGGGCTGCAATCGACGCTTTTAGATTCTACTGTATATAAAGGGGTCACCCTTTTCCAGTAAAATACTGGCAATGTCCAGTGTTTTTTTTCAAATTTAAAGTGGGGTTTTATGTACCTTTTCTAGGTTTAAGGCTGTTTTCAGTGTATTTATTCAAATTTAAGCTATTTTTTAATTGATTTTTGCATATTTAAGGCTGCTTTTGGTGTATTTTATCTGGTTTTAAAGGGATTTTTTATTCACGTTTGTCTATTTAAGGCTGCTTTTAGTGTATTTTATCTGGTTTAAGGTGGACTGTTTTACTGGTGCACTAGTTTGCTAGTCTGGATTAGGGTTAGGGTCTGGGTCAGGGTTAAAGTTAGGGTCAAGGTCAGGTTCACGGTCAGGTTCAGGGTCAGGTTCATGGTCAGGGTTGGGTTCACTGGTTAACTGGTGAGCTGGATAACTGCTTGACTGGTTAACTAGTTCACTGGTTAACTGGTTGACTGGTCAACTGTCTCATTGTTGACTGTTTAACTGTCTCACTGGTTGACTGTTTAACTGGTTGACTGGTTATCTGTCTCAGTGGTTGACTGGTTAACTGTGTTACTGGTTGACTGTTTGACTGTTTGACTGCTTAACTATCTTACTGGTTGACTGTTTAAGTGGTTGACTGGTTCAATTGGGTCAAGTGGATGCCACTTGTGTGGGTATGGAGCTCCACATCTTTGTATTTTGTATGCAGTTGTGAATAAAGTAATCCCAGCCATATGAATGCATTTTAAGTGTTGATTGTAGGTGTCAGCTGATGGTCAGTTGATGGCAGGGCACACAAGGAATGAGTGTGACATTTCCACCTGTGGGGAGTTGAGATGAAGCCACTGAGCGATGAGTGCATCTTGTCTTTATGGTGGGAGCAAAGTTGGTCTGGGAGAAAAAAGGTGACTGTGACACAGGAGAAGAACCAAACCCAACACAGAGTGGTCTGAGGGCGGATTCGAACCGGCGACCTTCTGTTTACGAGGCGAAAAAGCTACCAGCTGCGCCACGGGGGCTGCAATCGACGCTTTTAGATTCTACTGTATATAAAGGAGTCACCCTTTTCCAGTAAAATACTGGCAGTGTCCAGTGGGTTTTTTCAAATTTAAAGTGGGTTTTTATGTACCTTTTCTAGGTTTAAGGCTGTTTTCAGTGTATTTATTCAAATTTAAGCTATTTTTTAATTGATTTTTGCATATTTAAGGCTGCTTTTGGTGTATTTTATCTGGTTTTAAAGGGATTTTTTATTCACGTTTGTCTATTTAAGGCTGCTTTTAGTGTATTTTATCTGGTTTAAGGTGGACTGTTTTACTGGTGCACTAGTTTGCTAGTCTGGATTAGGGTTAGGGTCTGGGTCAGGGTTAAAGTTAGGGTCAAGGTCAGGTTCAGGGTCAGGGTCAGGTTCAGGGTCAGGTTCATGGTCAGGGTTGGGTTCACTGGTTAACTGGTGAGCTGGATAACTGCTTGACTGGTTAACTAGTTCACTGGTTAACTAGTTCACTGGTTAACTGGTTGACTAGTTAACTGTTTTACTGGTTGACAGTTTCACTGGTTTACTGGTTAACTAGCTCACTGGTTGACTGGTTTAACTGGTTGACTGGTTAACTGTCTCATTGTTGACTGTTTAACTGGTTGACTGTTTAACTGGTTGACTGGTTAACTGTCTCATTGTTGACTGTTTAACTGTCTCACTGGTTGACTGTTTAACTGGTTGACTGGTTATCTGTCTCAGTGGTTGACTGGTTAACTGTGTTACTGGTTGACTGTTTGACTGTTTGACTGCTTAACTATCTTACTGGTTGACTGTTTAAGTGGTTGACTGGTTCAATTGGGTCAAGTGGATGCCACTTGTGTGGGTATGGAGCTCCACATCTTTGTATTTTGTATGCAGTTGTGAATAAAGTAATCCCAGCCATATGAATGCATTTTAAGTGTTGATTGTAGGTGTCAGCTGATGGTCAGTTGATGGCAGGGCACACAAGGAATGAGTGTGACATTTCCACCTGTGGGGAGTTGAGATGAAGCCACTGAGCGATGAGTGCATGTTGTCTTTATGGTGGGAGCAAAGTTGGTCTGGGAGAAAAAAGGTGACTGTGACACAGGAGAAGAACCAAACCCAACACAGAGTGGTCTGAGGGCGGATTCGAACCGGCGACCTTCTGTTTACGAGGCGAAAAAGCTACCAGCTGCGCCACGGGGGCTGCAATCGACGCTTTTAGATTCTACTGTATATAAAGGAGTCACCCTTTTCCAGTAAAATACTGGCAGTGTCCAGTGGGTTTTTTCAAATTTAAAGTGGGTTTTTATGTACCTTTTCTAGGTTTAAGGCTGTTTTCAGTGTATTTATTCAAATTTAAGCTATTTTTTAATTGATTTTTGCATATTTAAGGCTGCTTTTGGTGTATTTTATCTGGTTTTAAAGGGATTTTTTATTCACGTTTGTCTATTTAAGGCTGCTTTTAGTGTATTTTATCTGGTTTAAGGTGGACTGTTTTACTGGTGCACTAGTTTGCTAGTCTGGATTAGGGTTAGGGTCTGGGTCAGGGTTAAAGTTAGGGTCAAGGTCAGGTTCAGGGTCAGGTTCAGGGTCAGGTTCATGGTCAGGGTTGGGTTCACTGGTTAACTGGTGAGCTGGATAACTGCTTGACTGGTTAACTAGTTCACTGGTTAACTAGTTCACTGGTTAACTGGTTGACTAGTTAACTGTTTTACTGGTTGACAGTTTCACTGGTTTACTGGTTAACTAGCTCACTGGTTGACTGGTTTAACTGGTTGACTGGTTAACTGTCTCATTGTTGACTGTTTAACTGGTTGACTGTTTAACTGGTTGACTGGTTAACTGTCTCATTGTTGACTGTTTAACTGTCTCACTGGTTGACTGTTTAACTGGTTGACTGGTTATCTGTCTCAGTGGTTGACTGGTTAACTGTGTTACTGGTTGACTGTTTCACTGTTTGACTGCTTAACTATCTTACTGGTTGACTGTTTAAGTGGTTGACTGGTTCAATTGGGTCAAGTGGATGCCACTTGTGTGGGTATGGAGCTCCACATCTTTGTATTTTGTATGCAGTTGTGAATAAAGTAATCCCAGCCATATGAATGCATTTTAAGTGTTGATTGTAGGTGTCAGCTGATGGTCAGTTGATGGCAGGGCACACAAGGAATGAGTGTGACATTTCCACCTGTGGGGAGTTGAGATGAAGCCACTGAGCGATGAGTGCATCTTGTCTTTATGGTGGGAGCAAAGTTGGTCTGGGAGAAAAAAGGTGACTGTGACACAGGAGAAGAACCAAACCCAACACAGAGTGGTCTAAGGGCGGATTCGAACCGGCGACCTTCTGTTTACGAGGCGAAAAAGCTACCAGCTGCGCCACGGGGGCTGCAATCGACGCTTTTAGATTCTACTGTATATAAAGGGGTCACCCTTTTCCAGTAAAATACTGGCAGTGTCCAGTGTTTTTTTTCAAATTTAAAGTGGGGTTTTATGTACCTTTTCTAGGTTTAAGGCTGTTTTCAGTGTATTTATTCAAATTTAAGCTATTTTTTAATTGATTTTTGCATATTTAAGGCTGCTTTTGGTGTATTTTATCTGGTTTTAAAGGGATTTTTTATTCACGTTTGTCTATTTAAGGCTGCTTTTAGTGTATTTTATCTGGTTTAAGGTGGACTGTTTTACTGGTGCACTAGTTTGCTAGTCTGGATTAGGGTTAGGGTCTGGGTCAGGGTTAAAGTTAGGGTCAAGGTCAGGTTCAGGGTCAGGTTCAGGGTCAGGTTCATGGTCAGGGTTGGGTTCACTGGTTAACTGGTGAGCTGGATAACTGCTTGACTGGTTAACTAGTTCACTGGTTAACTGGTTGACTGGTCAACTGTCTCATTGTTGACTGTTTAACTGTCTCACTGGTTGACTGTTTAACTGGTTGACTGGTTATCTGTCTCAGTGGTTGACTGGTTAACTGTGTTACTGGTTGACTGTTTGACTGTTTGACTGCTTAACTATCTTACTGGTTGACTGTTTAAGTGGTTGACTGGTTCAATTGGGTCAAGTGGATGCCACTTGTGTGGGTATGGAGCTCCACATCTTTGTATTTTGTATGCAGTTGTGAATAAAGTAATCCCAGCCATATGAATGCATTTTAAGTGTTGATTGTAGGTGTCAGCTGATGGTCAGTTGATGGCAGGGCACACAAGGAATGAGTGTGACATTTCCACCTGTGGGGAGTTGAGATGAAGCCACTGAGCGATGAGTGCATGTTGTCTTTATGGTGGGAGCAAAGTTGGTCTGGGAGAAAAAAGGTGACTGTGACACAGGAGAAGAACCAAACCCAACACAGAGTGGTCTGAGGGCGGATTCGAACCGGCGACCTTCTGTTTACGAGGCGAAAAAGCTACCAGCTGCGCCACGGGGGCTGCAATCGACGCTTTTAGATTCTACTGTATATAAAGGAGTCACCCTTTTCCAGTGAAATACTGGCAGTGTCCAGTGGGTTTTTTCAAATTTAAAGTGGGGTTTTATGTACCTTTTCTAGGTTTAAGGCTGTTTTCAGTGTATTTATTCAAATTTAAGCTATTTTTTAATTGATTTTTGCATATTTAAGGCTGCTTTTGGTGTATTTTATCTGGTTTTAAAGGGATTTTTTATTCACGTTTGTCTATTTAAGGCTGCTTTTAGTGTATTTTATCTGGTTTAAGGTGGACTGTTTTACTGGTGCACTAGTTTGCTAGTCTGGATTAGGGTTAGGGTCTGGGTCAGGGTTAAAGTTAGGGTCAAGGTCAGGTTCAGGGTCAGGTTCAGGGTCAGGTTCATGGTCAGGGTTGGGTTCACTGGTTAACTGGTGAGCTGGATAACTGCTTGACTGGTTAACTAGTTCACTGGTTAACTGGTTGACTGGTCAACTGTCTCATTGTTGACTGTTTAACTGTCTCACTGGTTGACTGTTTAACTGGTTGACTGGTTATCTGTCTCAGTGGTTGACTGGTTAACTGTGTTACTGGTTGACTGTTTGACTGTTTGACTGTTTGACTGCTTAACTATCTTACTGGTTGACTGTTTAAGTGGTTGACTGGTTCAATTGGGTCAAGTGGATGCCACTTGTGTGGGTATGGAGCTCCACATCTTTGTATTTTGTATGCAGTTGTGAATAAAGTAATCCCAGCCATATGAATGCATTTTAAGTGTTGATTGTAGGTGTCAGCTGATGGTCAGTTGATGGCAGGGCACACAAGGAATGAGTGTGACATTTCCACCTGTGGGGAGTTGAGATGAAGCCACTGAGCGATGAGTGCATGTTGTCTTTATGGTGGGAGCAAAGTTGGTCTGGGAGAAAAAAGGTGACTGTGACACAGGAGAAGAACCAAACCCAACACAGAGTGGTCTGAGGGCGGATTCGAACCGGCGACCTTCTGTTTACGAGGCGAAAAAGCTACCAGCTGCGCCACGGGGGCTGCAATCGACGCTTTTAGATTCTACTGTATATAAAGGAGTCACCCTTTTCCAGTAAAATACTGGCAGTGTCCAGTGGGTTTTTTCAAATTTAAAGTGGGTTTTTATGTACCTTTTCTAGGTTTAAGGCTGTTTTCAGTGTATTTATTCAAATTTAAGCTATTTTTTAATTGATTTTTGCATATTTAAGGCTGCTTTTGGTGTATTTTATCTGGTTTTAAAGGGATTTTTTATTCACGTTTGTCTATTTAAGGCTGCTTTTAGTGTATTTTATCTGGTTTAAGGTGGACTGTTTTACTGGTGCACTAGTTTGCTAGTCTGGATTAGGGTTAGGGTCTGGGTCAGGGTTAAAGTTAGGGTCAAGGTCAGGTTCAGGGTCAGGTTCAGGGTCAGGTTCATGGTCAGGGTTGGGTTCACTGGTTAACTGGTGAGCTGGATAACTGCTTGACTGGTTAACTAGTTCACTGGTTAACTAGTTCACTGGTTAACTGGTTGAATAGTTAACTGTTTTACTGGTTGACAGTTTCACTGGTTTACTGGTTAACTAGCTCACTGGTTGACTGGTTTAACTGGTTGACTGGTTAACTGTCTCATTGTTGACTGTTTAACTGGTTGACTGTTTAACTGGTTGACTGGTTAACTGTCTCATTGTTGACTGTTTAACTGTCTCACTGGTTGACTGTTTAACTGGTTGACTGGTTATCTGTCTCAGTGGTTGACTGGTTAACTGTGTTACTGGTTGACTGTTTGACTGTTTGACTGCTTAACTATCTTACTGGTTGACTGTTTAAGTGGTTGACTGGTTCAATTGGGTCAAGTGGATGCCACTTGTGTGGGTATGGAGCTCCACATCTTTGTATTTTGTATGCAGTTGTGAATAAAGTAATCCCAGCCATATGAATGCATTTTAAGTGTTGATTGTAGGTGTCAGCTGATGGTCAGTTGATGGCAGGGCACACAAGGAATGAGTGTGACATTTCCACCTGTGGGGAGTTGAGATGAAGCCACTGAGCGATGAGTGCATGTTGTCTTTATGGTGGGAGCAAAGTTGGTCTGGGAGAAAAAAGGTGACTGTGACACAGGAGAAGAACCAAACCCAACACAGAGTGGTCTGAGGGCGGATTCGAACCGGCGACCTTCTGTTTACGAGGCGAAAAAGCTACCAGCTGCGCCACGGGGGCTGCAATCGACGCTTTTAGATTCTACTGTATATAAAGGAGTCACCCTTTTCCAGTAAAATACTGGCAGTGTCCAGTGTTTTTTTTCAAATTTAAAGTGGGGTTTTATGTACCTTTTCTAGGTTTAAGGCTGTTTTCAGTGTATTTATTCAAATTTAAGCTATTTTTTAATTGATTTTTGCATATTTAAGGCTGCTTTTGGTGTATTTTATCTGGTTTTAAAGGGATTTTTTATTCACGTTTGTCTATTTAAGGCTGCTTTTAGTGTATTTTATCTGGTTTAAGGTGGACTGTTTTACTGGTGCACTAGTTTGCTAGTCTGGATTAGGGTTAGGGTCTGGGTCAGGGTTAAAGTTAGGGTCAAGGTCAGGTTCAGGGTCAGGTTCAGGGTCAGGTTCATGGTCAGGGTTGGGTTCACTGGTTAACTGGTGAGCTGGATAACTGCTTGACTGGTTAACTAGTTCACTGGTTAACTAGTTCACTGGTTAACTGGTTGAATAGTTAACTGTTTTACTGGTTGACAGTTTCACTGGTTTACTGGTTAACTAGCTCACTGGTTGACTGGTTTAACTGGTTGACTGGTTAACTGTCTCATTGTTGACTGTTTAACTGGTTGACTGTTTAACTGGTTGACTGGTTAACTGTCTCATTGTTGACTGTTTAACTGTCTCACTGGTTGACTGTTTAACTGGTTGACTGGTTATCTGTCTCAGTGGTTGACTGGTTAACTGTGTTACTGGTTGACTGTTTGACTGTTTGACTGCTTAACTATCTTACTGGTTGACTGTTTAAGTGGTTGACTGGTTCAATTGGGTCAAGTGGATGCCACTTGTGTGGGTATGGAGCTCCACATCTTTGTATTTTGTATGCAGTTGTGAATAAAGTAATCCCAGCCATATGAATGCATTTTAAGTGTTGATTGTAGGTGTCAGCTGATGGTCAGTTGATGGCAGGGCACACAAGGAATGAGTGTGACATTTCCACCTGTGGGGAGTTGAGATGAAGCCACTGAGCGATGAGTGCATGTTGTCTTTATGGTGGGAGCAAAGTTGGTCTGGGAGAAAAAAGGTGACTGTGACACAGGAGAAGAACCAAACCCAACACAGAGTGGTCTGAGGGCGGATTCGAACCGGCGACCTTCTGTTTACGAGGCGAAAAAGCTACCAGCTGCGCCACGGGGGCTGCAATCGACGCTTTTAGATTCTACTGTATATAAAGGAGTCACCCTTTTCCAGTAAAATACTGGCAGTGTCCAGTGGGTTTTTTCAAATTTAAAGTGGGGTTTTATGTACCTTTTCTAGGTTTAAGGCTGTTTTCAGTGTATTTATTCAAATTTAAGCTATTTTTTAATTGATTTTTGCATATTTAAGGCTGCTTTTGGTGTATTTTATCTGGTTTTAAAGGGATTTTTTATTCACGTTTGTCTATTTAAGGCTGCTTTTAGTGTATTTTATCTGGTTTAAGGTGGACTGTTTTACTGGTGCACTAGTTTGCTAGTCTGGATTAGGGTTAGGGTCTGGGTCAGGGTTAAAGTTAGGGTCAAGGTCAGGTTCAGGGTCAGGTTCAGGGTCAGGTTCATGGTCAGGGTTGGGTTCACTGGTTAACTGGTGAGCTGGATAACTGCTTGACTGGTTAACTAGTTCACTGGTTAACTAGTTCACTGGTTAACTGGTTGAATAGTTAACTGTTTTACTGGTTGACAGTTTCACTGGTTTACTGGTTAACTAGCTCACTGGTTGACTGGTTTAACTGGTTGACTGGTTAACTGTCTCATTGTTGACTGTTTAACTGGTTGACTGTTTAACTGGTTGACTGGTTAACTGTCTCATTGTTGACTGTTTAACTGTCTCACTGGTTGACTGTTTAACTGGTTGACTGGTTATCTGTCTCAGTGGTTGACTGGTTAACTGTGTTACTGGTTGACTGTTTGACTGTTTGACTGCTTAACTATCTTACTGGTTGACTGTTTAAGTGGTTGACTGGTTCAATTGGGTCAAGTGGATGCCACTTGTGTGGGTATGGAGCTCCACATCTTTGTATTTTGTATGCAGTTGTGAATAAAGTAATCCCAGCCATATGAATGCATTTTAAGTGTTGATTGTAGGTGTCAGCTGATGGTCAGTTGATGGCAGGGCACACAAGGAATGAGTGTGACATTTCCACCTGTGGGGAGTTGAGATGAAGCCACTGAGCGATGAGTGCATGTTGTCTTTATGGTGGGAGCAAAGTTGGTCTGGGAGAAAAAAGGTGACTGTGACACAGGAGAAGAACCAAACCCAACACAGAGTGGTCTGAGGGCGGATTCGAACCGGCGACCTTCTGTTTACGAGGCGAAAAAGCTACCAGCTGCGCCACGGGGGCTGCAATCGACGCTTTTAGATTCTACTGTATATAAAGGAGTCACCCTTTTCCAGTAAAATACTGGCAGTGTCCAGTGTTTTTTTTCAAATTTAAAGTGGGGTTTTATGTACCTTTTCTAGGTTTAAGGCTGTTTTCAGTGTATTTATTCAAATTTACACTATTTGACTGCTTAACTATCTTACTGGTTGACTGTTTAACTGGTTGACTGGTTCAATTGGGTCAAGTGGATGCCACTTGTGTGGGTATGGAGCTCCACATCTTTGTATTTTGTATGCAGTTGTGAATAAAGTAATCCCAGCCATATGAATGCATTTTAAGTGTTGATTGTAGGTGTCAGCTGATGGTCAGTTGATGGCAGGGCACACAAGGAATGAGTGTGACATTTCCACCTGTGGGGAGTTGAGATGAAGCCACTGAGCGATGAGTGCATGTTGTCTTTATGGTGGGAGCAAAGTTGGTCTGGGAGAAAAAAGGTGACTGTGACACAGGAGAAGAACCAAACCCAACACAGAGTGGTCTGAGGGCGGATTCGAACCGGCGACCTTCTGTTTACGAGGCGAAAAAGCTACCAGCTGCGCCACGGGGGCTGCAATCGACGCTTTTAGATTCTACTGTATATAAAGGAGTCACCCTTTTCCAGTAAAATACTGGCAGTGTCCAGTGGGTTTTTTCAAATTTAAAGTGGGTTTTTATGTACCTTTTCTAGGTTTAAGGCTGTTTTCAGTGTATTTATTCAAATTTAAGCTATTTTTTAATTGATTTTTGCATATTTAAGGCTGCTTTTGGTGTATTTTATCTGGTTTTAAAGGGATTTTTTATTCACGTTTGTCTATTTAAGGCTGCTTTTAGTGTATTTTATCTGGTTTAAGGTGGACTGTTTTACTGGTGCACTAGTTTGCTAGTCTGGATTAGGGTTAGGGTCTGGGTCAGGGTTAAAGTTAGGGTCAAGGTCAGGTTCAGGGTCAGGTTCAGGGTCAGGTTCATGGTCAGGGTTGGGTTCACTGGTTAACTGGTGAGCTGGATAACTGGTTGACTGGTTAACTAGTTCACTGGTTAACTAGTTCACTGGTTAACTGGTTGACTAGTTAACTGTTTTACTGGTTGACAGTTTCACTGGTTTACTGGTTAACTAGCTCACTGGTTGACTGGTTTAACTGGTTGACTGGTTAACTGTCTCATTGTTGACTGTTTAACTGGTTGACTGTTTAACTGGTTGACTGGTTAACTGTCTCATTGTTGACTGTTTAACTGTCTCACTGGTTGACTGTTTAACTGGTTGACTGGTTATCTGTCTCAGTGGTTGACTGGTTAACTGTGTTACTGGTTGACTGTATCACTGTTTGACTGCTTAACTATCTTACTGGTTGACTGTTTAAGTGGTTGACTGGTTCAATTGGGTCAAGTGGATGCCACTTGTGTGGGTATGGAGCTCCACATCTTTGTATTTTGTATGCAGTTGTGAATAAAGAAAATCCCAGCCATATGAATGCATTTTAAGTGTTGATTGTAGGTGTCAGCTGATGGTCAGTTGATGGCAGGGCACACAAGGAATGAGTGTGACATTTCCACCTGTGGGGAGTTGAGATGAAGCCACTGAGCGATGAGTGCATGTTGTCTTTATGGTGGGAGCAAAGTTGGTCTGGGAGAAAAAAGGTGACTGTGACACAGGAGAAGAACCAAACCCAACACAGAGTGGTCTGAGGGCGGATTCGAACCGGCGACCTTCTGTTTACGAGGCGAAAAAGCTACCAGCTGCGCCACGGGGGCTGCAATCGACGCTTTTAGATTCTACTGTATATAAAGGGGTCACCCTTTTCCAGTAAAATACTGGCAGTGTCCAGTGTTTTTTTTCAAATTTAAAGTGGGGTTTTATGTACCTTTTCTAGGTTTAAGGCTGTTTTCAGTGTATTTATTCAAATTTAAGCTATTTTTTAATTGATTTTTGCATATTTAAGGCTGCTTTTGGTGTATTTTATCTGGTTTTAAAGGGATTTTTTATTCACGTTTGTCTATTTAAGGCTGCTTTTAGTGTATTTTATCTGGTTTAAGGTGGACTGTTTTACTGGTGCACTAGTTTGCTAGTCTGGATTAGGGTTAGGGTCTGGGTCAGGGTTAAAGTTAGGGTCAAGGTCAGGTTCAGGGTCAGGGTCAGGTTCAGGGTCAGGTTCATGGTCAGGGTTGGGTTCACTGGTTAACTGGTGAGCTGGATAACTGCTTGACTGGTTAACTAGTTCACTGGTTAACTGGTTGACTGGTCAACTGTCTCATTGTTGACTGTTTAACTGTCTCACTGGTTGACTGTTTAACTGGTTGACTGGTTATCTGTCTCAGTGGTTGACTGGTTAACTGTGTTACTGGTTGACTGTTTGACTGTTTGACTGCTTAACTATCTTACTGGTTGACTGTTTAAGTGGTTGACTGGTTCAATTGGGTCAAGTGGATGCCACTTGTGTGGGTATGGAGCTCCACATCTTTGTATTTTGTATGCAGTTGTGAATAAAGTAATCCCAGCCATATGAATGCATTTTAAGTGTTGATTGTAGGTGTCAGCTGATGGTCAGTTGATGGCAGGGCACACAAGGAATGAGTGTGACATTTCCACCTGTGGGGAGTTGAGATGAAGCCACTGAGCGATGAGTGCATGTTGTCTTTATGGTGGGAGCAAAGTTGGTCTGGGAGAAAAAAGGTGACTGTGACACAGGAGAAGAACCAAACCCAACACAGAGTGGTCTGAGGGCGGATTCGAACCGGCGACCTTCTGTTTACGAGGCGAAAAAGCTACCAGCTGCGCCACGGGGGCTGCAATCGACGCTTTTAGATTCTACTGTATATAAAGGAGTCACCCTTTTCCAGTAAAATACTGGCAGTGTCCAGTGGGTTTTTTCAAATTTAAAGTGGGTTTTTATGTACCTTTTCTAGGTTTAAGGCTGTTTTCAGTGTATTTATTCAAATTTAAGCTATTTTTTAATTGATTTTTGCATATTTAAGGCTGCTTTTGGTGTATTTTATCTGGGTTTAAAGGGATTTTTTATTCACGTTTGTCTATTTAAGGCTGCTTTTAGTGTATTTTATCTGGTTTAAGGTGGACTGTTTTACTGGTGCACTAGTTTGCTAGTCTGGATTAGGGTTAGGGTCTGGGTCAGGGTTAAAGTTAGGGTCAAGGTCAGGTTCAGGGTCAGGGTCAGGGTCAGGTTCATGGTCAGGGTTGGGTTCACTGGTTAACTGGTGAGCTGGATAACTGGTTGACTGGTTAACTAGTTCACTGGTTAACTAGTTCACTGGTTAACTGGTTGACTAGTTAACTGTTTTACTGGTTGACAGTTTCACTGGTTTACTGGTTAACTAGCTCACTGGTTGACTGGTTTAACTGGTTGACTGGTTAACTGTCTCATTGTTGACTGTTTAACTGGTTGACTGTTTAACTGGTTGACTGGTTAACTGTCTCATTGTTGACTGTTTAACTGTCTCACTGGTTGACTGTTTAACTGGTTGACTGGTTATCTGTCTCAGTGGTTGACTGGTTAACTGTGTTACTGGTTGACTGTTTCACTGTTTGACTGCTTAACTATCTTACTGGTTGACTGTTTAACTGGTTGACTGGTTCAATTGGGTCAAGTGGATGCCACTTGTGTGGGTATGGAGCTCCACATCTTTGTATTTTGTATGCAGTTGTGAATAAAGTAATCCCAGCCATATGAATGCATTTGAAGTGTTGATTGTAGGTGTCAGCTGATGGTCAGTTGATGGCAGGGCACACAAGGAATGAGTGTGACATTTCCACCTGTGGGGAGTTGAGATGAAGCCACTGAGCGATGAGTGCATGTTGTCTTTATGGTGGGAGCAAAGTTGGTCTGGGAGAAAAAAGGTGACTGTGACACAGGAGAAGAACCAAACCCAACACAGAGTGGTCTGAGGGCGGATTCGAACCGGCGACCTTCTGTTTACGAGGCGAAAAAGCTACCAGCTGCGCCACGGGGGCTGCAATCGACGCTTTTAGATTCTACTGTATATAAAGGAGTCACCCTTTTCCAGTAAAATACTGGCAGTGTCCAGTGGGTTTTTTCAAATTTAAAGTGGGTTTTTATGTACCTTTTCTAGGTTTAAGGCTGTTTTCAGTGTATTTATTCAAATTTAAGCTATTTTTTAATTGATTTTTGCATATTTAAGGCTGCTTTTGGTGTATTTTATCTGGTTTTAAAGGGATTTTTTATTCACGTTTGTCTATTTAAGGCTGCTTTTAGTGTATTTTATCTGGTTTAAGGTGGACTGTTTTACTGGTGCACTAGTTTGCTAGTCTGGATTAGGGTTAGGGTCTGGGTCAGGGTTAAAGTTAGGGTCAAGGTCAGGTTCAGGGTCAGGTTCAGGGTCAGGTTCATGGTCAGGGTTGGGTTCACTGGTTAACTGGTGAGCTGGATAACTGGTTGACTGGTTAACTAGTTCACTGGTTAACTAGTTCACTGGTTAACTGGTTGACTAGTTAACTGTTTTACTGGTTGACAGTTTCACTGGTTTACTGGTTAACTAGCTCACTGGTTGACTGGTTTAACTGGTTGACTGGTTAACTGTCTCATTGTTGACTGTTTAACTGGTTGACTGTTTAACTGGTTGACTGGTTAACTGTCTCATTGTTGACTGTTTAACTGTCTCACTGGTTGACTGTTTAACTGGTTGACTGGTTATCTGTCTCAGTGGTTGACTGGTTAACTGTGTTACTGGTTGACTGTATCACTGTTTGACTGCTTAACTATCTTACTGGTTGACTGTTTAAGTGGTTGACTGGTTCAATTGGGTCAAGTGGATGCCACTTGTGTGGGTATGGAGCTCCACATCTTTGTATTTTGTATGCAGTTGTGAATAAAGAAAATCCCAGCCATATGAATGCATTTTAAGTGTTGATTGTAGGTGTCAGCTGATGGTCAGTTGATGGCAGGGCACACAAGGAATGAGTGTGACATTTCCACCTGTGGGGAGTTGAGATGAAGCCACTGAGCGATGAGTGCATGTTGTCTTTATGGTGGGAGCAAAGTTGGTCTGGGAGAAAAAAGGTGACTGTGACACAGGAGAAGAACCAAACCCAACACAGAGTGGTCTGAGGGCGGATTCGAACCGGCGACCTTCTGTTTACGAGGCGAAAAAGCTACCAGCTGCGCCACGGGGGCTGCAATCGACGCTTTTAGATTCTACTGTATATAAAGGGGTCACCCTTTTCCAGTAAAATACTGGCAGTGTCCAGTGTTTTTTTTCAAATTTAAAGTGGGGTTTTATGTACCTTTTCTAGGTTTAAGGCTGTTTTCAGTGTATTTATTCAAATTTAAGCTATTTTTTAATTGATTTTTGCATATTTAAGGCTGCTTTTGGTGTATTTTATCTGGTTTTAAAGGGATTTTTTATTCACGTTTGTCTATTTAAGGCTGCTTTTAGTGTATTTTATCTGGTTTAAGGTGGACTGTTTTACTGGTGCACTAGTTTGCTAGTCTGGATTAGGGTTAGGGTCTGGGTCAGGGTTAAAGTTAGGGTCAAGGTCAGGTTCAGGGTCAGGGTCAGGTTCAGGGTCAGGTTCATGGTCAGGGTTGGGTTCACTGGTTAACTGGTGAGCTGGATAACTGCTTGACTGGTTAACTAGTTCACTGGTTAACTGGTTGACTGGTCAACTGTCTCATTGTTGACTGTTTAACTGTCTCACTGGTTGACTGTTTAACTGGTTGACTGGTTATCTGTCTCAGTGGTTGACTGGTTAACTGTGTTACTGGTTGACTGTTTGACTGTTTGACTGCTTAACTATCTTACTGGTTGACTGTTTAAGTGGTTGACTGGTTCAATTGGGTCAAGTGGATGCCACTTGTGTGGGTATGGAGCTCCACATCTTTGTATTTTGTATGCAGTTGTGAATAAAGTAATCCCAGCCATATGAATGCATTTTAAGTGTTGATTGTAGGTGTCAGCTGATGGTCAGTTGATGGCAGGGCACACAAGGAATGAGTGTGACATTTCCACCTGTGGGGAGTTGAGATGAAGCCACTGAGCGATGAGTGCATGTTGTCTTTATGGTGGGAGCAAAGTTGGTCTGGGAGAAAAAAGGTGACTGTGACACAGGAGAAGAACCAAACCCAACACAGAGTGGTCTGAGGGCGGATTCGAACCAGCGACCTTCTGTTTACGAGGCGAAAAAGCTACCAGCTGCGCCACGGGGGCTGCAATCGACGCTTTTAGATTCTACTGTATATAAAGGAGTCACCCTTTTCCAGTAAAATACTGGCAGTGTCCAGTGGGTTTTTTCAAATTTAAAGTGGGTTTTTATGTACCTTTTCTAGGTTTAAGGCTGTTTTCAGTGTATTTATTCAAATTTAAGCTATTTTTTAATTGATTTTTGCATATTTAAGGCTGCTTTTGGTGTATTTTATCTGGTTTTAAAGGGATTTTTTATTCACGTTTGTCTATTTAAGGCTGCTTTTAGTGTATTTTATCTGGTTTAAGGTGGACTGTTTTACTGGTGCACTAGTTTGCTAGTCTGGATTAGGGTTAGGGTCTGGGTCAGGGTTAAAGTTAGGGTCAAGGTCAGGTTCAGGGTCAGGTTCAGGGTCAGGTTCATGGTCAGGGTTGGGTTCACTGGTTAACTGGTGAGCTGGATAACTGGTTGACTGGTTAACTAGTTCACTGGTTAACTGGTTGACTGGTCAACTGTCTCATTGTTGACTGTTTAACTGTCTCACTGGTTGACTGTTTAACTGGTTGACTGGTTATCTGTCTCAGTGGTTGACTGGTTAACTGTGTTACTGGTTGACTGTTTGACTGTTTGACTGCTTAACTATCTTACTGGTTGACTGTTTAAGTGGTTGACTGGTTCAATTGGGTCAAGTGGATGCCACTTGTGTGGGTATGGAGCTCCACATCTTTGTATTTTGTATGCAGTTGTGAATAAAGTAATCCCAGCCATATGAATGCATTTTAAGTGTTGATTGTAGGTGTCAGCTGATGGTCAGTTGATGGCAGGGCACACAAGGAATGAGTGTGACATTTCCACCTGTGGGGAGTTGAGATGAAGCCACTGAGCGATGAGTGCATGTTGTCTTTATGGTGGGAGCAAAGTTGGTCTGGGAGAAAAAAGGTGACTGTGACACAGGAGAAGAACCAAACCCAACACAGAGTGGTCTGAGGGCGGATTCGAACCGGCGACCTTCTGTTTACGAGGCGAAAAAGCTACCAGCTGCGCCACGGGGGCTGCAATCGACGCTTTTAGATTCTACTGTATATAAAGGGGTCACACTTTTCCAGTAAAATACTGGCAGTGTCCAGTGTTTTTTTTCAAATTTAAAGTGGGGTTTTATGTACCTTTTCTAGGTTTAAGGCTGTTTTCAGTGTATTTATTCAAATTTAAGCTATTTTTTAATTGATTTTTGCATATTTAAGGCTGCTTTTGGTGTATTTTATCTGGTTTTAAAGGGATTTTTTATTCACGTTTGTCTATTTAAGGCTGCTTTTAGTGTATTTTATCTGGTTTAAGGTGGACTGTTTTACTGGTGCACTAGTTTGCTAGTCTGGATTAGGGTTAGGGTCTGGGTCAGGGTTAAAGTTAGGGTCAAGGTCAGGTTCAGGGTCAGGTTCAGGGTCAGGTTCATGGTCAGGGTTGGGTTCACTGGTTAACTGGTGAGCTGGATAACTGGTTGACTGGTTAACTAGTTCACTGGTTAACTGGTTGACTAGTTAACTGTTTTACTGGTTGACAGTTTCACTGGTTTACTGGTTAACTAGCTCACTGGTTGACTGGTTTAACTGGTTGACTGGTTAACTGTCTCATTGTTGACTGTTTAACTGGTTGACTGTTTAACTGTCTCACTGGTTGACTGTTTAACTGGTTGACTGGTCAACTGTCTCATTGTTGACTGTTTAACTGTCTCACTGGTTGACTGTTTAACTGGTTGACTGGTTATCTGTCTCAGTGGTTGACTGGTTAACTGTGTTACTGGTTGACTGTTTCACTGTTTGACTGCTTAACTATCTTACTGGTTGACTGTTTAACTGGTTGACTGGTTCAATTGGGTCAAGTGGATGCCACTTGTGTGGGTATGGAGCTTCACATCTTTGTATTTTGTATGCAGTTGTGAATAAAGTAATCCCAGCCATATGAATGCATTTTAAGTGTTGATTGTAGGTGTCAGCTGATGGTCAGTTGATGGCAGGGCACACAAGGAATGAGTGTGACATTTCCACCTGTGGGGAGTTGAGATGAAGCCACTGAGCGATGAGTGCATCTTGTCTTTATGGTGGGAGCAAAGTTGGTCTGGGAGAAAAAAGGTGACTGTGACACAGGAGAAGAACCAAACCCAACACAGAGTGGTCTGAGGGCGGATTCGAACCGGCGACCTTCTGTTTACGAGGCGAAAAAGCTACCAGCTGCGCCACGGGGGCTGCAATCGACGCTTTTAGATTCTACTGTATATAAAGGAGTCACCCTTTTCCAGTAAAATACTGGCAGTGTCCAGTGGGTTTTTTCAAATTTAAAGTGGGTTTTTATGTACCTTTTCTAGGTTTAAGGCTGTTTTCAGTGCATTTATTCAAATTTAAGCTATTTTTTAATTGATTTTTGCATATTTAAGGCTGCTTTTGGTGTATTTTATCTGGTTTTAAAGGGATTTTTTATTCACGTTTGTCTATTTAAGGCTGCTTTTAGTGTATTTTATCTGGTTTAAGGTGGACTGTTTTACTGGTGCACTAGTTTGCTAGTCTGGATTAGGGTTAGGGTCTGGGTCAGGGTTAAAGTTAGGGTCAAGGTCAGGTTCAGGGTCAGGTTCAGGGTCAGGTTCATGGTCAGGGTTGGGTTCACTGGTTAACTGGTGAGCTGGATAACTGGTTGACTGGTTAACTAGTTCACTGGTTAACTGGTTGACTAGTTAACTGTTTTACTGGTTGACAGTTTCACTGGTTTACTGGTTAACTAGCTCACTGGTTGACTGGTTTAACTGGTTGACTGGTTAACTGTCTCATTGTTGACTGTTTAACTGGTTGACTGTTTAACTGTCTCACTGGTTGACTGTTTAACTGGTTGACTGGTCAACTGTCTCATTGTTGACTGTTTAACTGTCTCACTGGTTGACTGTTTAACTGGTTGACTGGTTATCTGTCTCAGTGGTTGACTGGTTAACTGTGTTACTGGTTGACTGTTTCACTGTTTGACTGCTTAACTATCTTACTGGTTGACTGTTTAACTGGTTGACTGGTTCAATTGGGTCAAGTGGATGCCACTTGTGTGGGTATGGAGCTTCACATCTTTGTATTTTGTATGCAGTTGTGAATAAAGTAATCCCAGCCATATGAATGCATTTTAAGTGTTGATTGTAGGTGTCAGCTGATGGTCAGTTGATGGCAGGGCACACAAGGAATGAGTGTGACATTTCCACCTGTGGGGAGTTGAGATGAAGCCACTGAGCGATGAGTGCATCTTGTCTTTATGGTGGGAGCAAAGTTGGTCTGGGAGAAAAAAGGTGACTGTGACACAGGAGAAGAACCAAACCCAACACAGAGTGGTCTGAGGGCGGATTCGAACCGGCGACCTTCTGTTTACGAGGCGAAAAAGCTACCAGCTGCGCCACGGGGGCTGCAATCGACGCTTTTAGATTCTACTGTATATAAAGGAGTCACCCTTTTCCAGTAAAATACTGGCAGTGTCCAGTGGGTTTTTTCAAATTTAAAGTGGGTTTTTATGTACCTTTTCTAGGTTTAAGGCTGTTTTCAGTGTATTTATTCAAATTTAAGCTATTTTTTAATTGATTTTTGCATATTTAAGGCTGCTTTTGGTGTATTTTATCTGGTTTTAAAGGGATTTTTTATTCACGTTTGTCTATTTAAGGCTGCTTTTAGTGTATTTTATCTGGTTTAAGGTGGACTGTTTTACTGGTGCACTAGTTTGCTAGTCTGGATTAGGGTTAGGGTCTGGGTCAGGGTTAAAGTTAGGGTCAAGGTCAGGTTCAGGGTCAGGTTCAGGGTCAGGTTCATGGTCAGGGTTGGGTTCACTGGTTAACTGGTGAGCTGGATAACTGGTTGACTGGTTAACTAGTTCACTGGTTAACTGGTTGACTAGTTAACTGTTTTACTGGTTGACAGTTTCACTGGTTTACTGGTTAACTAGCTCACTGGTTGACTGGTTTAACTGGTTGACTGGTTAACTGTCTCATTGTTGACTGTTTAACTGGTTGACTGTTTAACTGTCTCACTGGTTGACTGTTTAACTGGTTGACTGGTCAACTGTCTCATTGTTGACTGTTTAACTGTCTCACTGGTTGACTGTTTAACTGGTTGACTGGTTATCTGTCTCAGTGGTTGACTGGTTAACTGTGTTACTGGTTGACTGTTTCACTGTTTGACTGCTTAACTATCTTACTGGTTGACTGTTTAACTGGTTGACTGGTTCAATTGGGTCAAGTGGATGCCACTTGTGTGGGTATGGAGCTTCACATCTTTGTATTTTGTATGCAGTTGTGAATAAAGTAATCCCAGCCATATGAATGCATTTTAAGTGTTGATTGTAGGTGTCAGCTGATGGTCAGTTGATGGCAGGGCACACAAGGAATGAGTGTGACATTTCCACCTGTGGGGAGTTGAGATGAAGCCACTGAGCGATGAGTGCATGTTGTCTTTATGGTGGGAGCAAAGTTGGTCTGGGAGAAAAAAGGTGACTGTGACACAGGAGAAGAACCAAACCCAACACAGAGTGGTCTGAGGGCGGATTCGAACCGGCGACCTTCTGTTTACGAGGCGAAAAAGCTACCAGCTGCGCCACGGGGGCTGCAATCGACGCTTTTAGATTCTACTGTATATAAAGGAGTCACCCTTTTCCAGTAAAATACTGGCAGTGTCCAGTGGGTTTTTTCAAATTTAAAGTGGGGTTTTATGTACCTTTTCTAGGTTTAAGGCTGTTTTCAGTGTATTTATTCAAATTTAAGCTATTTTTTAATTGATTTTTGCATATTTAAGGCTGCTTTTGGTGTATTTTATCTGGTTTTAAAGGGATTTTTTATTCACGTTTGTCTATTTAAGGCTGCTTTTAGTGTATTTTATCTGGTTTAAGGTGGACTGTTTTACTGGTGCACTAGTTTGCTAGTCTGGATTAGGGTTAGGGTCTGGGTCAGGGTTAAAGTTAGGGTCAAGGTCAGGTTCAGGGTCAGGTTCAGGGTCAGGTTCATGGTCAGGGTTGGGTTCACTGGTTAACTGGTGAGCTGGATAACTGCTTGACTGGTTAACTAGTTCACTGGTTAACTGGTTGACTGGTCAACTGTCTCATTGTTGACTGTTTAACTGTCTCACTGGTTGACTGTTTAACTGGTTGACTGGTTATCTGTCTCAGTGGTTGACTGGTTAACTGTGTTACTGGTTGACTGTTTGACTGTTTGACTGCTTAACTAGCTCACTGGTTGACTGGTTTAACTGGTTGACTGGTTAACTGTCTCATTGTTGACTGTTTAACTGGTTGACTGTTTAACTGGTTGACTGGTTAACTGTCTCATTGTTGACTGTTTAACTGTCTCACTGGTTGACTGTTTAACTGGTTGACTGGTTATCTGTCTCAGTGGTTGACTGGTTAACTGTGTTACTGGTTGACTGTTTGACTGTTTGACTGCTTAACTATCTTACTGGTTGACTGTTTAAGTGGTTGACTGGTTCAATTGGGTCAAGTGGATGCCACTTGTGTGGGTATGGAGCTCCACATCTTTGTATTTTGTATGCAGTTGTGAATAAAGTAATCCCAGCCATATGAATGCATTTTAAGTGTTGATTGTAGGTGTCAGCTGATGGTCAGTTGATGGCAGGGCACACAAGGAATGAGTGTGACATTTCCACCTGTGGGGAGTTGAGATGAAGCCACTGAGCGATGAGTGCATGTTGTCTTTATGGTGGGAGCAAAGTTGGTCTGGGAGAAAAAAGGTGACTGTGACACAGGAGAAGAACCAAACCCAACACAGAGTGGTCTGAGGGCGGATTCGAACCGGCGACCTTCTGTTTACGAGGCGAAAAAGCTACCAGCTGCGCCACGGGGGCTGCAATCGACGCTTTTAGATTCTACTGTATATAAAGGAGTCACCCTTTTCCAGTAAAATACTGGCAGTGTCCAGTGGGTTTTTTCAAATTTAAAGTGGGGTTTTATGTACCTTTTCTAGGTTTAAGGCTGTTTTCAGTGTATTTATTCAAATTTAAGCTATTTTTTAATTGATTTTTGCATATTTAAGGCTGCTTTTGGTGTATTTTATCTGGTTTTAAAGGGATTTTTTATTCACGTTTGTCTATTTAAGGCTGCTTTTAGTGTATTTTATCTGGTTTAAGGTGGACTGTTTTACTGGTGCACTAGTTTGCTAGTCTGGATTAGGGTTAGGGTCTGGGTCAGGGTTAAAGTTAGGGTCAAGGTCAGGTTCAGGGTCAGGTTCAGGGTCAGGTTCATGGTCAGGGTTGGGTTCACTGGTTAACTGGTGAGCTGGATAACTGGTTGACTGGTTAACTAGTTCACTGGTTAACTAGTTCACTGGTTAACTGGTTGACTAGTTAACTGTTTTACTGGTTGACAGTTTCACTGGTTTACTGGTTAACTAGCTCACTGGTTGACTGGTTTAACTGGTTGACTGGTTAACTGTCTCATTGTTGACTGTTTAACTGGTTGACTGTTTAACTGGTTGACTGGTTAACTGTCTCATTGTTGACTGTTTAACTGTCTCACTGGTTGACTGTTTAACTGGTTGACTGGTTATCTGTCTCAGTGGTTGACTGGTTAACTGTGTTACTGGTTGACTGTTTGACTGTTTGACTGCTTAACTATCTTACTGGTTGACTGTTTAAGTGGTTGACTGGTTCAATTGGGTCAAGTGGATGCCACTTGTGTGGGTATGGAGCTCCACATCTTTGTATTTTGTATGCAGTTGTGAATAAAGTAATCCCAGCCATATGAATGCATTTTAAGTGTTGATTGTAGGTGTCAGCTGATGGTCAGTTGATGGCAGGGCACACAAGGAATGAGTGTGACATTTCCACCTGTGGGGAGTTGAGATGAAGCCACTGAGCGATGAGTGCATGTTGTCTTTATGGTGGGAGCAAAGTTGGTCTGGGAGAAAAAAGGTGACTGTGACACAGGAGAAGAACCAAACCCAACACAGAGTGGTCTGAGGGCGGATTCGAACCGGCGACCTTCTGTTTACGAGGCGAAAAAGCTACCAGCTGCGCCACGGGGGCTGCAATCGACGCTTTTAGATTCTACTGTATATAAAGGAGTCACCCTTTTCCAGTAAAATACTGGCAGTGTCCAGTGGGTTTTTTCAAATTTAAAGTGGGGTTTTATGTACCTTTTCTAGGTTTAAGGCTGTTTTCAGTGTATTTATTCAAATTTAAGCTATTTTTTAATTGATTTTTGCATATTTAAGGCTGCTTTTGGTGTAGTTTATCTGGTTTTAAAGGGATTTTTTATTCACGTTTGTCTATTTAAGGCTGCTTTTAGTGTATTTTATCTGGTTTAAGGTGGACTGTTTTACTGGTGCACTAGTTTGCTAGTCTGGATTAGGGTTAGGGTCTGGGTCAGGGTTAAAGTTAGGGTCAAGGTCAGGTTCAGGGTCAGGTTCAGGGTCAGGTTCATGGTCAGGGTTGGGTTCACTGGTTAACTGGTGAGCTGGATAACTGCTTGACTGGTTAACTAGTTCACTGGTTAACTGGTTGACTGGTCAACTGTCTCATTGTTGACTGTTTAACTGTCTCACTGGTTGACTGTTTAACTGGTTGACTGGTTATCTGTCTCAGTGGTTGACTGGTTAACTGTGTTACTGGTTGACTGTTTCACTGTTTGACTGCTTAACTAGCTCACTGGTTGACTGGTTTAACTGGTTGACTGGTTAACTGTCTCATTGTTGACTGTTTAACTGGTTGACTGTTTAACTGGTTGACTGGTTAACTGTCTCATTGTTGACTGTTTAACTGTCTCACTGGTTGACTGTTTAACTGGTTGACTGGTTATCTGTCTCAGTGGTTGACTGGTTAACTGTGTTACTGGTTGACTGTTTGACTGTTTGACTGCTTAACTATCTTACTGGTTGACTGTTTAAGTGGTTGACTGGTTCAATTGGGTCAAGTGGATGCCACTTGTGTGGGTATGGAGCTCCACATCTTTGTATTTTGTATGCAGTTGTGAATAAAGTAATCCCAGCCATATGAATGCATTTTAAGTGTTGATTGTAGGTGTCAGCTGATGGTCAGTTGATGGCAGGGCACACAAGGAATGAGTGTGACATTTCCACCTGTGGGGAGTTGAGATGAAGCCACTGAGCGATGAGTGCATCTTGTCTTTATGGTGGGAGCAAAGTTGGTCTGGGAGAAAAAAGGTGACTGTGACACAGGAGAAGAACCAAACCCAACACAGAGTGGTCTGAGGGCGGATTCGAACCGGCGACCTTCTGTTTACGAGGCGAAAAAGCTACCAGCTGCGCCACGGGGGCTGCAATCGACGCTTTTAGATTCTACTGTATATAAAGGAGTCACCCTTTTCCAGTAAAATACTGGCAGTGTCCAGTGGGTTTTTTCAAATTTAAAGTGGGTTTTTATGTACCTTTTCTAGGTTTAAGGCTGTTTTCAGTGTATTTATTCAAATTTAAGCTATTTTTTAATTGATTTTTGCATATTTAAGGCTGCTTTTGGTGTATTTTATCTGGTTTTAAAGGGATTTTTTATTCACGTTTGTCTATTTAAGGCTGCTTTTAGTGTATTTTATCTGGTTTAAGGTGGACTGTTTTACTGGTGCACTAGTTTGCTAGTCTGGATTAGGGTTAGGGTCTGGGTCAGGGTTAAAGTTAGGGTCAAGGTCAGGTTCAGGGTCAGGTTCAGGGTCAGGTTCATGGTCAGGGTTGGGTTCACTGGTTAACTGGTGAGCTGGATAACTGGTTGACTGGTTAACTAGTTCACTGGTTAACTAGTTCACTGGTTAACTGGTTGACTAGTTAACTGTTTTACTGGTTGACAGTTTCACTGGTTTACTGGTTAACTAGCTCACTGGTTGACTGGTTTAACTGGTTGACTGGTTAACTGTCTCATTGTTGACTGTTTAACTGGTTGACTGTTTAACTGGTTGACTGGTTAACTGTCTCATTGTTGACTGTTTAACTGTCTCACTGGTTGACTGTTTAACTGGTTGACTGGTCAACTGTCTCATTGTTGACTGTTTAACTGTCTCACTGGTTGACTGTTTAACTGGTTGACTGGTTATCTGTCTCAGTGGTTGACTGGTTAACTGTGTTACTGGTTGACTGTTTGACTGTTTGACTGCTTAACTATCTTACTGGTTGACTGTTTAAGTGGTTGACTGGTTCAATTGGGTCAAGTGGATGCCACTTGTGTGGGTATGGAGCTCCACATCTTTGTATTTTGTATGCAGTTGTGAATAAAGTAATCCCAGCCATATGAATGCATTTTAAGTGTTGATTGTAGGTGTCAGCTGATGGTCAGTTGATGGCAGGGCACACAAGGAATGAGTGTGACATTTCCACCTGTGGGGAGTTGAGATGAAGCCACTGAGCGATGAGTGCATGTTGTCTTTATGGTGGGAGCAAAGTTGGTCTGGGAGAAAAAAGGTGACTGTGACACAGGAGAAGAACCAAACCCAACACAGAGTGGTCTGAGGGCGGATTCGAACCGGCGACCTTCTGTTTACGAGGCGAAAAAGCTACCAGCTGCGCCACGGGGGCTGCAATCGACGCTTTTAGATTCTACTGTATATAAAGGAGTCACCCTTTTCCAGTAAAATACTGGCAGTGTCCAGTGGGTTTTTTCAAATTTAAAGTGGGGTTTTATGTACCTTTTCTAGGTTTAAGGCTGTTTTCAGTGTATTTATTCAAATTTAAGCTATTTTTTAATTGATTTTTGCATATTTAAGGCTGCTTTTGGTGTATTTTATCTGGTTTTAAAGGGATTTTTTATTCACGTTTGTCTATTTAAGGCTGCTTTTAGTGTATTTTATCTGGTTTAAGGTGGACTGTTTTACTGGTGCACTAGTTTGCTAGTCTGGATTAGGGTTAGGGTCTGGGTCAGGGTTAAAGTTAGGGTCAAGGTCAGGTTCAGGGTCAGGTTCAGGGTCAGGTTCATGGTCAGGGTTGGGTTCACTGGTTAACTGGTGAGCTGGATAACTGCTTGACTGGTTAACTAGTTCACTGGTTAACTGGTTGACTGGTCAACTGTCTCATTGTTGACTGTTTAACTGTCTCACTGGTTGACTGTTTAACTGGTTGACTGGTTATCTGTCTCAGTGGTTGACTGGTTAACTGTGTTACTGGTTGACTGTTTCACTGTTTGACTGCTTAACTAGCTCACTGGTTGACTGGTTTAACTGGTTGACTGGTTAACTGTCTCATTGTTGACTGTTTAACTGGTTGACTGTTTAACTGGTTGACTGGTTAACTGTCTCATTGTTGACTGTTTAACTGTCTCACTGGTTGACTGTTTAACTGGTTGACTGGTTATCTGTCTCAGTGGTTGACTGGTTAACTGTGTTACTGGTTGACTGTTTGACTGTTTGACTGCTTAACTATCTTACTGGTTGACTGTTTAAGTGGTTGACTGGTTCAATTGGGTCAAGTGGATGCCACTTGTGTGGGTATGGAGCTCCACATCTTTGTATTTTGTATGCAGTTGTGAATAAAGTAATCCCAGCCATATGAATGCATTTTAAGTGTTGATTGTAGGTGTCAGCTGATGGTCAGTTGATGGCAGGGCACACAAGGAATGAGTGTGACATTTCCACCTGTGGGGAGTTGAGATGAAGCCACTGAGCGATGAGTGCATGTTGTCTTTATGGTGGGAGCAAAGTTGGTCTGGGAGAAAAAAGGTGACTGTGACACAGGAGAAGAACCAAACCCAACACAGAGTGGTCTGAGGGCGGATTCGAACCGGCGACCTTCTGTTTACGAGGCGAAAAAGCTACCAGCTGCGCCACGGGGGCTGCAATCGACGCTTTTAGATTCTACTGTATATAAAGGAGTCACCCTTTTCCAGTAAAATACTGGCAGTGTCCAGTGGGTTTTTTCAAATTTAAAGTGGGGTTTTATGTACCTTTTCTAGGTTTAAGGCTGTTTTCAGTGTATTTATTCAAATTTAAGCTATTTTTTAATTGATTTTTGCATATTTAAGGCTGCTTTTGGTGTATTTTATCTGGTTTTAAAGGGATTTTTTATTCACGTTTGTCTATTTAAGGCTGCTTTTAGTGTATTTTATCTGGTTTAAGGTGGACTGTTTTACTGGTGCACTAGTTTGCTAGTCTGGATTAGGGTTAGGGTCTGGGTCAGGGTTAAAGTTAGGGTCAAGGTCAGGTTCAGGGTCAGGTTCAGGGTCAGGTTCATGGTCAGGGTTGGGTTCACTGGTTAACTGGTGAGCTGGATAACTGCTTGACTGGTTAACTAGTTCACTGGTTAACTGGTTGACTGGTCAACTGTCTCATTGTTGACTGTTTAACTGTCTCACTGGTTGACTGTTTAACTGGTTGACTGGTTATCTGTCTCAGTGGTTGACTGGTTAACTGTGTTACTGGTTGACTGTTTGACTGTTTGACTGCTTAACTAGCTCACTGGTTGACTGGTTTAACTGGTTGACTGGTTAACTGTCTCATTGTTGACTGTTTAACTGGTTGACTGTTTAACTGGTTGACTGGTTAACTGTCTCATTGTTGACTGTTTAACTGTCTCACTGGTTGACTGTTTAACTGGTTGACTGGTTATCTGTCTCAGTGGTTGACTGGTTAACTGTGTTACTGGTTGACTGTTTGACTGTTTGACTGCTTAACTATCTTACTGGTTGACTGTTTAAGTGGTTGACTGGTTCAATTGGGTCAAGTGGATGCCACTTGTGTGGGTATGGAGCTCCACATCTTTGTATTTTGTATGCAGTTGTGAATAAAGTAATCCCAGCCATATGAATGCATTTTAAGTGTTGATTGTAGGTGTCAGCTGATGGTCAGTTGATGGCAGGGCACACAAGGAATGAGTGTGACATTTCCACCTGTGGGGAGTTGAGATGAAGCCACTGAGCGATGAGTGCATGTTGTCTTTATGGTGGGAGCAAAGTTGGTCTGGGAGAAAAAAGGTGACTGTGACACAGGAGAAGAACCAAACCCAACACAGAGTGGTCTGAGGGCGGATTCGAACCGGCGACCTTCTGTTTACGAGGCGAAAAAGCTACCAGCTGCGCCACGGGGGCTGCAATCGACGCTTTTAGATTCTACTGTATATAAAGGAGTCACCCTTTTCCAGTAAAATACTGGCAGTGTCCAGTGGGTTTTTTCAAATTTAAAGTGGGGTTTTATGTACCTTTTCTAGGTTTAAGGCTGTTTTCAGTGTATTTATTCAAATTTAAGCTATTTTTTAATTGATTTTTGCATATTTAAGGCTGCTTTTGGTGTATTTTATCTGGTTTTAAAGGGATTTTTTATTCACGTTTGTCTATTTAAGGCTGCTTTTAGTGTATTTTATCTGGTTTAAGGTGGACTGTTTTACTGGTGCACTAGTTTGCTAGTCTGGATTAGGGTTAGGGTCTGGGTCAGGGTTAAAGTTAGGGTCAAGGTCAGGTTCAGGGTCAGGTTCAGGGTCAGGTTCATGGTCAGGGTTGGGTTCACTGGTTAACTGGTGAGCTGGATAACTGGTTGACTGGTTAACTAGTTCACTGGTTAACTAGTTCACTGGTTAACTGGTTGACTAGTTAACTGTTTTACTGGTTGACAGTTTCACTGGTTTACTGGTTAACTAGCTCACTGGTTGACTGGTTTAACTGGTTGACTGGTTAACTGTCTCATTGTTGACTGTTTAACTGGTTGACTGTTTAACTGGTTGACTGGTTAACTGTCTCATTGTTGACTGTTTAACTGTCTCACTGGTTGACTGTTTAACTGGTTGACTGGTTATCTGTCTCAGTGGTTGACTGGTTAACTGTGTTACTGGTTGACTGTTTGACTGTTTGACTGCTTAACTATCTTACTGGTTGACTGTTTAAGTGGTTGACTGGTTCAATTGGGTCAAGTGGATGCCACTTGTGTGGGTATGGAGCTCCACATCTTTGTATTTTGTATGCAGTTGTGAATAAAGTAATCCCAGCCATATGAATGCATTTTAAGTGTTGATTGTAGGTGTCAGCTGATGGTCAGTTGATGGCAGGGCACACAAGGAATGAGTGTGACATTTCCACCTGTGGGGAGTTGAGATGAAGCCACTGAGCGATGAGTGCATGTTGTCTTTATGGTGGGAGCAAAGTTGGTCTGGGAGAAAAAAGGTGACTGTGACACAGGAGAAGAACCAAACCCAACACAGAGTGGTCTGAGGGCGGATTCGAACCGGCGACCTTCTGTTTACGAGGCGAAAAAGCTACCAGCTGCGCCACGGGGGCTGCAATCGACGCTTTTAGATTCTACTGTATATAAAGGAGTCACCCTTTTCCAGTAAAATACTGGCAGTGTCCAGTGGGTTTTTTCAAATTTAAAGTGGGGTTTTATGTACCTTTTCTAGGTTTAAGGCTGTTTTCAGTGTATTTATTCAAATTTAAGCTATTTTTTAATTGATTTTTGCATATTTAAGGCTGCTTTTGGTGTAGTTTATCTGGTTTTAAAGGGATTTTTTATTCACGTTTGTCTATTTAAGGCTGCTTTTAGTGTATTTTATCTGGTTTAAGGTGGACTGTTTTACTGGTGCACTAGTTTGCTAGTCTGGATTAGGGTTAGGGTCTGGGTCAGGGTTAAAGTTAGGGTCAAGGTCAGGTTCAGGGTCAGGTTCAGGGTCAGGTTCATGGTCAGGGTTGGGTTCACTGGTTAACTGGTGAGCTGGATAACTGCTTGACTGGTTAACTAGTTCACTGGTTAACTGGTTGACTGGTCAACTGTCTCATTGTTGACTGTTTAACTGTCTCACTGGTTGACTGTTTAACTGGTTGACTGGTTATCTGTCTCAGTGGTTGACTGGTTAACTGTGTTACTGGTTGACTGTTTCACTGTTTGACTGCTTAACTAGCTCACTGGTTGACTGGTTTAACTGGTTGACTGGTTAACTGTCTCATTGTTGACTGTTTAACTGGTTGACTGTTTAACTGGTTGACTGGTTAACTGTCTCATTGTTGACTGTTTAACTGTCTCACTGGTTGACTGTTTAACTGGTTGACTGGTTATCTGTCTCAGTGGTTGACTGGTTAACTGTGTTACTGGTTGACTGTTTGACTGTTTGACTGCTTAACTATCTTACTGGTTGACTGTTTAAGTGGTTGACTGGTTCAATTGGGTCAAGTGGATGCCACTTGTGTGGGTATGGAGCTCCACATCTTTGTATTTTGTATGCAGTTGTGAATAAAGTAATCCCAGCCATATGAATGCATTTTAAGTGTTGATTGTAGGTGTCAGCTGATGGTCAGTTGATGGCAGGGCACACAAGGAATGAGTGTGACATTTCCACCTGTGGGGAGTTGAGATGAAGCCACTGAGCGATGAGTGCATCTTGTCTTTATGGTGGGAGCAAAGTTGGTGTGGGAGAAAAAAGGTGACTGTGACACAGGAGAAGAACCAAACCCAACACAGAGTGGTCTGAGGGCGGATTCGAACCGGCGACCTTCTGTTTACGAGGCGAAAAAGCTACCAGCTGCGCCACGGGGGCTGCAATCGACGCTTTTAGATTCTACTGTATATAAAGGAGTCACCCTTTTCCAGTAAAATACTGGCAGTGTCCAGTGGGTTTTTTCAAATTTAAAGTGGGTTTTTATGTACCTTTTCTAGGTTTAAGGCTGTTTTCAGTGTATTTATTCAAATTTAAGCTATTTTTTAATTGATTTTTGCATATTTAAGGCTGCTTTTGGTGTATTTTATCTGGTTTTAAAGGGATTTTTTATTCACGTTTGTCTATTTAAGGCTGCTTTTAGTGTATTTTATCTGGTTTAAGGTGGACTGTTTTACTGGTGCACTAGTTTGCTAGTCTGGATTAGGGTTAGGGTCTGGGTCAGGGTTAAAGTTAGGGTCAAGGTCAGGTTCAGGGTCAGGTTCAGGGTCAGGTTCATGGTCAGGGTTGGGTTCACTGGTTAACTGGTGAGCTGGATAACTGGTTGACTGGTTAACTAGTTCACTGGTTAACTAGTTCACTGGTTAACTGGTTGACTAGTTAACTGTTTTACTGGTTGACAGTTTCACTGGTTTACTGGTTAACTAGCTCACTGGTTGACTGGTTTAACTGGTTGACTGGTTAACTGTCTCATTGTTGACTGTTTAACTGGTTGACTGTTTAACTGGTTGACTGGTTAACTGTCTCATTGTTGACTGTTTAACTGTCTCACTGGTTGACTGTTTAACTGGTTGACTGGTCAACTGTCTCATTGTTGACTGTTTAACTGTCTCACTGGTTGACTGTTTAACTGGTTGACTGGTTATCTGTCTCAGTGGTTGACTGGTTAACTGTGTTACTGGTTGACTGTTTGACTGTTTGACTGCTTAACTATCTTACTGGTTGACTGTTTAAGTGGTTGACTGGTTCAATTGGGTCAAGTGGATGCCACTTGTGTGGGTATGGAGCTCCACATCTTTGTATTTTGTATGCAGTTGTGAATAAAGTAATCCCAGCCATATGAATGCATTTTAAGTGTTGATTGTAGGTGTCAGCTGATGGTCAGTTGATGGCAGGGCACACAAGGAATGAGTGTGACATTTCCACCTGTGGGGAGTTGAGATGAAGCCACTGAGCGATGAGTGCATGTTGTCTTTATGGTGGGAGCAAAGTTGGTCTGGGAGAAAAAAGGTGACTGTGACACAGGAGAAGAACCAAACCCAACACAGAGTGGTCTGAGGGCGGATTCGAACCGGCGACCTTCTGTTTACGAGGCGAAAAAGCTACCAGCTGCGCCACGGGGGCTGCAATCGACGCTTTTAGATTCTACTGTATATAAAGGAGTCACCCTTTTCCAGTAAAATACTGGCAGTGTCCAGTGGGTTTTTTCAAATTTAAAGTGGGGTTTTATGTACCTTTTCTAGGTTTAAGGCTGTTTTCAGTGTATTTATTCAAATTTAAGCTATTTTTTAATTGATTTTTGCATATTTAAGGCTGCTTTTGGTGTATTTTATCTGGTTTTAAAGGGATTTTTTATTCACGTTTGTCTATTTAAGGCTGCTTTTAGTGTATTTTATCTGGTTTAAGGTGGACTGTTTTACTGGTGCACTAGTTTGCTAGTCTGGATTAGGGTTAGGGTCTGGGTCAGGGTTAAAGTTAGGGTCAAGGTCAGGTTCAGGGTCAGGTTCAGGGTCAGGTTCATGGTCAGGGTTGGGTTCACTGGTTAACTGGTGAGCTGGATAACTGCTTGACTGGTTAACTAGTTCACTGGTTAACTGGTTGACTGGTCAACTGTCTCATTGTTGACTGTTTAACTGTCTCACTGGTTGACTGTTTAACTGGTTGACTGGTTATCTGTCTCAGTGGTTGACTGGTTAACTGTGTTACTGGTTGACTGTTTCACTGTTTGACTGCTTAACTAGCTCACTGGTTGACTGGTTTAACTGGTTGACTGGTTAACTGTCTCATTGTTGACTGTTTAACTGGTTGACTGTTTAACTGGTTGACTGGTTAACTGTCTCATTGTTGACTGTTTAACTGTCTCACTGGTTGACTGTTTAACTGGTTGACTGGTTATCTGTCTCAGTGGTTGACTGGTTAACTGTGTTACTGGTTGACTGTTTGACTGTTTGACTGCTTAACTATCTTACTGGTTGACTGTTTAAGTGGTTGACTGGTTCAATTGGGTCAAGTGGATGCCACTTGTGTGGGTATGGAGCTCCACATCTTTGTATTTTGTATGCAGTTGTGAATAAAGTAATCCCAGCCATATGAATGCATTTTAAGTGTTGATTGTAGGTGTCAGCTGATGGTCAGTTGATGGCAGGGCACACAAGGAATGAGTGTGACATTTCCACCTGTGGGGAGTTGAGATGAAGCCACTGAGCGATGAGTGCATGTTGTCTTTATGGTGGGAGCAAAGTTGGTCTGGGAGAAAAAAGGTGACTGTGACACAGGAGAAGAACCAAACCCAACACAGAGTGGTCTGAGGGCGGATTCGAACCGGCGACCTTCTGTTTACGAGGCGAAAAAGCTACCAGCTGCGCCACGGGGGCTGCAATCGACGCTTTTAGATTCTACTGTATATAAAGGAGTCACCCTTTTCCAGTAAAATACTGGCAGTGTCCAGTGGGTTTTTTCAAATTTAAAGTGGGGTTTTATGTACCTTTTCTAGGTTTAAGGCTGTTTTCAGTGTATTTATTCAAATTTAAGCTATTTTTTAATTGATTTTTGCATATTTAAGGCTGCTTTTGGTGTATTTTATCTGGTTTTAAAGGGATTTTTTATTCACGTTTGTCTATTTAAGGCTGCTTTTAGTGTATTTTATCTGGTTTAAGGTGGACTGTTTTACTGGTGCACTAGTTTGCTAGTCTGGATTAGGGTTAGGGTCTGGGTCAGGGTTAAAGTTAGGGTCAAGGTCAGGTTCAGGGTCAGGTTCAGGGTCAGGTTCATGGTCAGGGTTGGGTTCACTGGTTAACTGGTGAGCTGGATAACTGCTTGACTGGTTAACTAGTTCACTGGTTAACTGGTTGACTGGTCAACTGTCTCATTGTTGACTGTTTAACTGTCTCACTGGTTGACTGTTTAACTGGTTGACTGGTTATCTGTCTCAGTGGTTGACTGGTTAACTGTGTTACTGGTTGACTGTTTGACTGTTTGACTGCTTAACTAGCTCACTGGTTGACTGGTTTAACTGGTTGACTGGTTAACTGTCTCATTGTTGACTGTTTAACTGGTTGACTGTTTAACTGGTTGACTGGTTAACTGTCTCATTGTTGACTGTTTAACTGTCTCACTGGTTGACTGTTTAACTGGTTGACTGGTTATCTGTCTCAGTGGTTGACTGGTTAACTGTGTTACTGGTTGACTGTTTGACTGTTTGACTGCTTAACTATCTTACTGGTTGACTGTTTAAGTGGTTGACTGGTTCAATTGGGTCAAGTGGATGCCACTTGTGTGGGTATGGAGCTCCACATCTTTGTATTTTGTATGCAGTTGTGAATAAAGTAATCCCAGCCATATGAATGCATTTTAAGTGTTGATTGTAGGTGTCAGCTGATGGTCAGTTGATGGCAGGGCACACAAGGAATGAGTGTGACATTTCCACCTGTGGGGAGTTGAGATGAAGCCACTGAGCGATGAGTGCATGTTGTCTTTATGGTGGGAGCAAAGTTGGTCTGGGAGAAAAAAGGTGACTGTGACACAGGAGAAGAACCAAACCCAACACAGAGTGGTCTGAGGGCGGATTCGAACCGGCGACCTTCTGTTTACGAGGCGAAAAAGCTACCAGCTGCGCCACGGGGGCTGCAATCGACGCTTTTAGATTCTACTGTATATAAAGGAGTCACCCTTTTCCAGTAAAATACTGGCAGTGTCCAGTGGGTTTTTTCAAATTTAAAGTGGGTTTTTATGTACCTTTTCTAGGTTTAAGGCTGTTTTCAGTGTATTTATTCAAATTTAAGCTATTTTTTAATTGATTTTTGCATATTTAAGGCTGCTTTTGGTGTATTTTATCTGGTTTTAAAGGGATTTTTTATTCACGTTTGTCTATTTAAGGCTGCTTTTAGTGTATTTTATCTGGTTTAAGGTGGACTGTTTTACTGGTGCACTAGTTTGCTAGTCTGGATTAGGGTTAGGGTCTGGGTCAGGGTTAAAGTTAGGGTCAAGGTCAGGTTCAGGGTCAGGTTCAGGGTCAGGTTCATGGTCAGGGTTGGGTTCACTGGTTAACTGGTGAGCTGGATAACTGCTTGACTGGTTAACTAGTTCACTGGTTAACTAGTTCACTGGTTAACTGGTTGACTAGTTAACTGTTTTACTGGTTGACAGTTTCACTGGTTTACTGGTTAACTAGCTCACTGGTTGACTGGTTTAACTGGTTGACTGGTTAACTGTCTCATTGTTGACTGTTTAACTGGTTGACTGTTTAACTGGTTGACTGGTTAACTGTCTCATTGTTGACTGTTTAACTGTCTCACTGGTTGACTGTTTAACTGGTTGACTGGTCAACTGTCTCATTGTTGACTGTTTAACTGTCTCACTGGTTGACTGTTTAACTGGTTGACTGGTTATCTGTCTCAGTGGTTGACTGGTTAACTGTGTTACTGGTTGACTGTTTCACTGTTTGACTGCTTAACTATCTTACTGGTTGACTGTTTAAGTGGTTGACTGGTTCAATTGGGTCAAGTGGATGCCACTTGTGTGGGTATGGAGCTCCACATCTTTGTATTTTGTATGCAGTTGTGAATAAAGTAATCCCAGCCATATGAATGCATTTTAAGTGTTGATTGTAGGTGTCAGCTGATGGTCAGTTGATGGCAGGGCACACAAGGAATGAGTGTGACATTTCCACCTGTGGGGAGTTGAGATGAAGCCACTGAGCGATGAGTGCATGTTGTCTTTATGGTGGGAGCAAAGTTGGTCTGGGAGAAAAAAGGTGACTGTGACACAGGAGAAGAACCAAACCCAACACAGAGTGGTCTGAGGGCGGATTCGAACCGGCGACCTTCTGTTTACGAGGCGAAAAAGCTACCAGCTGCGCCACGGGGGCTGCAATCGACGCTTTTAGATTCTACTGTATATAAAGGAGTCACCCTTTTCCAGTAAAATACTGGCAGTGTCCAGTGGGTTTTTTCAAATTTAAAGTGGGGTTTTATGTACCTTTTCTAGGTTTAAGGCTGTTTTCAGTGTATTTATTCAAATTTAAGCTATTTTTTAATTGATTTTTGCATATTTAAGGCTGCTTTTGGTGTATTTTATCTGGTTTTAAAGGGATTTTTTATTCACGTTTGTCTATTTAAGGCTGCTATTTGCTTCCTGCTTCTGTAGAGTGTAGACGCTTTTTCCTCTTGCTCCTGCTTCTGCTCTACTTTATGTCACTTTGTTTTTAATTCCGGTTGCTGCAACCTTGGGACTTTAATCCTACTGCTTTTATTATTATCTTATTTTTAGTTACTTATTATTTCTAACAATTTTTAAGAGTACTTTTTTTTTTTTTTTTTTTTTTTTTTTTTTTTTTTTTTTTTACTTTTCCTGGATTTGCTGCCTACTACCAATAGCAAGATGCCTCCCCTGTCCATAAATGACTACCACAAACTTCTGGAGAAGATCACCACACTGGAAATGAAGATTCAACGACTGGAGGTAAATGTGGAAGTGAATGGATTGTGTGGAAATGATACAACTCTTCCAGTGACAAAACCCAGCGGACAAGAAACTGCTAATCTGCAGCTAAATAGCACAGTCATCACTGAGAAGGGACAGGATGACAGCGCACAGAACAACAATAATTTTCCCACTGAGAAAAATCCCTGGAACACTCTTGGTGCTAGACCAAAGCATAAATCACCACAAAAGGAAAAGGGAGGACGGTTAACAGGGAGAGCGAAGCCGGCTGATATCAGCGACGCAACTGGCTGGCCCCCTTTACCGTCCAGACTCAACACAAACACTTCGACCCCCCGGCCCAGCGAGGAGCAGCCATGGCCAGCTATAAAAAGAAAAAGAACCAACAAGACACCTCCTCAACAACCACAAATAAAACTACAGAACAGATTTGCTCCACTACTGCGGGACTGTGGATCTACATCTGACGACTTGGATGACAACACGGTAAGATCAGAGAAAAACTCAAAAAATCAAAGGCGACCAGGAAAGCCAATAACTGGGCCTCAGACTCTGATTGTCGGTGACAGCGCTGTAAGAGATATGAGAGACATGTATACTAAACGCACAAAGGTCTTGTGCTTTGAAAACATTATGATACCAGACATGAAAGACAGAATCATACAAATTATGGACGCACACCCAACTGTGGAAAACCTCATATTGCATGTGGGGTCAAATGATGTCGTGAAACAGCAATCCGAGGTGTTGAAACTGGACTTTACTGAACTGTTGGACATAATCAGCTGTTTGGATGCCCACATATTCATCAGTGGCCCCCTCCCACCAATATGGGGAGTGGAGAGGTTCAGCAGACTGTTCAATCTAAATGCCTGGCTGTCAGCTACGTGTGACAAACACCCAGTCACTTTCATTGACAACTTTAACTATTTTTATGACAGAAGACACTTCTTTAAGGCAAATGGATTGAGTTTGAACAAATCAGGAATGCAGCTGTTCGCCTCAAATTTGTTTTATTTCATAAACAGACAGACTGCTCTCTCGACCAAGGACACCAGACAAGAGAGACTAAAACAACAGCCTGGGCTGAAATCACCACTATTTGTGTACCTAGTACAGACCAGGAACCTACACATAGGGGTAAGGTAACTAAACAAAAACCAAAGTCATTTTTAAGACCTGATATTCCTGTTTTGACTAGCATCAGGAAAAACAATGTGCAGCACAAAGAAAGAAATAGGTTAGTGACAAATCTAATCTACATTCCATGTCAGCCACAGTCTACACCACAACCTGGGAAAAATATGGATTTTAGCATGTTAAATTTAGCTCTCTTAAATATTAGATCTTTGATAGGTAAATCCTTCTTAATCAATGATTTTATTGAAAACCATAACCTTGATTTTATGTTTTTAAATGAAACATGGCTGGGACAAGATAATAGTGCAGCAGTTCTTATTGAATCAACCCCCCCTAACTACACTTTCATTAGTGAATCCAGATTACACAAGAAAGGAGGGGGCGTTGCCATTCTACTTAAGGATACCTTCCAAGTTAAGAAGGTAACATATGGACAGTTCGACTCTTTTGAATATGTAGCTCTCCAACTAAAATCTTCCTGTAGATCAACCTTTGCAACTATCTACAGACCTCCGAAATACAATGCAAAGTTTTTTGATGAGTTTGCCAAATGTCTGTCTATGTTATGCATCGACTTTGACTGTATTGTTTTAGCAGGTGATTTTAACATTCATGTTGACAACTGTAATGATGGAAGTGTTAAAGAATTTTTGAATATTCTGGATAATTTTGGGCTTTCTCAGCATGTAAAGGATCCAACACATAACAAAGGGCACATATTAGATCTAATTGTTACCAAAGGTATTAATATTTCTGAGGTAATGGTGACTGATGTGGCTCTGTCTGATCACTATTGTGTCCTCTTTAAAGCAACTGCCCCCACTAATCCTGACAAAAAGGAGAGTGAGATGATCAGAAAACGTTATATTAATGACAACACCTGTACATTATTCACCGAAGCGTTCATACCATCACCACTACTGCCTTCAGCTCCTGTCGATGACCTTGTCAATAGTTTTAGCTCCAAAGTTCAAATGGTCATTGATTCCATCGCCCCAATAAAGACCAAAGTCCTTTCACGAAAACCAAGGCCAACCTGGTTGCGTGCTACTTCAGTGAAGCTAAAAAAAAGGCTGTGCAGACAGGCAGAACGAAAGTGGCGAAAAAACAAACTACAGGTTAACTATGACACCTATAAAGAAAGTCTGCAGGCCTATAACCAGGAAGTCAAACATTCAAGGCAGTCCTTTTTCTCTGAGATGATCAACAGACACAGTAATAATGCACGCACATTGTTTTGTGTTGTGGACAGACTAACAAATCCAATAGCTTCAATTCCATCTGACCTGGTGTCCGAAAAGTCATGCAACGACTTTGCTGTTTTCTTTACAGATAAAATATTAAAGATAAGACAGACAGTCTGTAGCTCCAGCTCAGGAAAGATGTTTTTATCACGTGTACCTTCTTGTCATCTAGAACACTTTGTCCTTGTCGATTACACATCACTGATGGAAATTCTTAAACAGTTAAAGTCATCAACCTGCTGCCTTGACCATCTGCCTACCAAATTTTTTAAAAGTGTTTTTAACTGTATAGCTTCAGATATAGTGCAGATAGTAAACAGTTCTCTTCAGTCAGGACAGTTTCCTCAGGCCTTGAAAACTGCAGTAATTACACCTCTTCTAAAAAAGCCTAATCTGGATGCTTCAGTAATAGGTAACTACAGGCCCATATCAAACACACCATTTTTGGGAAAAATCATTGAAAGAGTTGTTTTTCAGCAAATTCATGCCTTCTTGGTGCAAAACAGTCTTTATAGTGACTTTCAATCTGGATTCCGAGCACACCACAGCACTGAGACTGCACTGATCAAAGTGTTAAATGACATTCATCTGAATAATGATTCATCCAGAACGTCTGTCCTAGTACTATTGGACCTCAGTGCTGCATTTGATACAGTTGACCACGACATACTGCTTGACAGACTGGAAAAGTGGGTGGGGCTTACGGGCACTGTGTTAAACTGGTTCAAATCTTATTTACAAGATAGGAACTACTTCGTTTCAGTTGGCAATCATAGGTCAGTGAGTACAAAGATGTTGTGTGGGGTTCCCCAAGGGTCAATTTTGGGACCGCTTCTGTTCAACATCTATATGCTGCCCCTGGCTCAGATCATAGAGCATTTCAACATTTCTTACCACACATACGCAGATGACACACAACTTTATATTTCTGTGTCATCACTCGATTACAGTCCTTTACTGACACTGAGTAAATGCATTCATCAAATCACTGAGTGGATGTGCCAGAACTTCCTCCAGCTTAATGCGGACAAAACAGAAGTGATTGTTTTTGGCCCCAAAAAAGAAAGGTCAAAGGTCAGTGCACACCTTGAGTCCATGTCACTAAACCCCACAAACCAAGCCAGAAATCTGGGTGTAATTATTGACTCTGACCTGAAACTTAACAAACATTTAAAAGCCATTACCAAATCTGCCTATTACCATCTAAAGAACATTGCTAAAATCAAGGGTCTTCTGTCCAAACCAGACACAGAAAAACTCATTCATTCATTCATTTTCAGTAAATTAGATTATTGCAATGGTGTCTTCACTGGTCTAAACAAAAAATCAATCAGGCAGCTACAGCTGATCCAAAACGCTGCTGCCAGAGTCCTGACCAGTACCAGGAAACTGGACCACATCACACCCGTCCTCAAATCCTTACATTGGCTTCCTGTGGGTCAAAGGATAGAATTCAAAATCTTACTCCTGGTCTATAAAGCTCTAAATGGCCTTGGACCCAAATACATCCTAGACCTACTGGTTCCTTATGAAGCATCCAGAGCCCTGAGGTCATCGGGAACAGGTTTACTGTGTGTTCCAAAGATAAGGACGAAACAAAGTGAGGCATCATTCAGTTACTCTGCTCCTCACCTGTGGAACAAACTACCTGGATACCTGAGGTCTGCTCAAACTGTCAGTTCATTTAAATCAGGCCTGAAAACATTATTGTTCACTGGAGCTTTTACTTAGATTATTATTTGCTTTAAAATGTTTTTATGTCTTGATTTTAATTGTCTTTTAATGCATCTTTATCATTTTAATTTTCTTCTGTTTCTGTTTTTGTGTAAAGCACCTTGAGTTGTCCTGTACATGAAATGTGCTATACAAATAAATTTGCCTTGCCTTGCCTTGCTTTTAGTGTATTTTATCTGGTTTAAGGTGGACTGTTTTACTGGTGCACTAGTTTGCTAGTCTGGATTAGGGTTAGGGTCTGGGTCAGGGTTAAAGTTAGGGTCAAGGTCAGGTTCAGGGTCAGGTTCAGGGTCAGGTTCAGGGTCAGGTTCATGGTCAGGGTTGGGTTCACTGGTTAACTGGTGAGCTGGATAACTGCTTGACTGGTTAACTAGTTCACTGGTTAACTGGTTGACTGGTCAACTGTCTCATTGTTGACTGTTTAACTGTCTCACTGGTTGACTGTTTAACTGGTTGACTGGTTATCTGTCTCAGTGGTTGACTGGTTAACTGTGTTACTGGTTGACTGTTTGACTGTTTGACTGCTTAACTATCTTACTGGTTGACTGTTTAAGTGGTTGACTGGTTCAATTGGGTCAAGTGGATGCCACTTGTGTGGGTATGGAGCTCCAAATCTTTGTATTTTGTATGCAGTTGTGAATAAAGTAATCCCAGCCATATGAATGCATTTTAAGTGTTGATTGTAGGTGTCAGCTGATGGTCAGTTGATGGCAGGGCACACAAGGAATGAGTGTGACATTTCCACCTGTGGGGAGTTGAGATGAAGCCACTGAGCGATGAGTGCATCTTGTCTTTATGGTGGGAGCAAAGTTGGTGTGGGAGAAAAAAGGTGACTGTGACACAGGAGAAGAACCAAACCCAACACAGAGTGGTCTGAGGGCGGATTCGAACCGGCGACCTTCTGTTTACGAGGCGAAAAAGCTACCAGCTGCGCCACGGGGGCTGCAATCGACGCTTTTAGATTCTACTGTATATAAAGGAGTCACCCTTTTCCAGTAAAATACTGGCAGTGTCCAGTGGGTTTTTTCAAATTTAAAGTGGGTTTTTATGTACCTTTTCTAGGTTTAAGGCTGTTTTCAGTGTATTTATTCAAATTTAAGCTATTTTTTAATTGATTTTTGCATATTTAAGGCTGCTTTTGGTGTATTTTATCTGGTTTTAAAGGGATTTTTTATTCACGTTTGTCTATTTAAGGCTGCTTTTAGTGTATTTTATCTGGTTTAAGGTGGACTGTTTTACTGGTGCACTAGTTTGCTAGTCTGGATTAGGGTTAGGGTCTGGGTCAGGGTTAAAGTTAGGGTCAAGGTCAGGTTCAGGGTCAGGTTCAGGGTCAGGTTCATGGTCAGGGTTGGGTTCACTGGTTAACTGGTGAGCTGGATAACTGCTTGACTGGTTAACTAGTTCACTGGTTAACTGGTTGACTGGTCAACTGTCTCATTGTTGACTGTTTAACTGTCTCACTGGTTGACTGTTTAACTGGTTGACTGGTTATCTGTCTCAGTGGTTGACTGGTTAACTGTGTTACTGGTTGACTGTTTGACTGTTTGCCTGCTTAACTAGCTCACTGGTTGACTGGTTTAACTGGTTGACTGGTTAACTGTCTCATTGTTGACTGTTTAACTGGTTGACTGTTTAACTGGTTGACTGGTTAACTGTCTCATTGTTGACTGTTTAACTGTCTCACTGGTTGACTGTTTAACTGGTTGACTGGTTATCTGTCTCAGTGGTTGACTGGTTAACTGTGTTACTGGTTGACTGTTTGACTGTTTGACTGCTTAACTATCTTACTGGTTGACTGTTTAAGTGGTTGACTGGTTCAATTGGGTCAAGTGGATGCCACTTGTGTGGGTATGGAGCTCCACATCTTTGTATTTTGTATGCAGTTGTGAATAAAGTAATCCCAGCCATATGAATGCATTTTAAGTGTTGATTGTAGGTGTCAGCTGATGGTCAGTTGATGGCAGGGCACACAAGGAATGAGTGTGACATTTCCACCTGTGGGGAGTTGAGATGAAGCCACTGAGCGATGAGTGCATGTTGTCTTTATGGTGGGAGCAAAGTTGGTGTGGGAGAAAAAAGGTGACTGTGACACAGGAGAAGAACCAAACCCAACACAGAGTGGTCTGAGGGCGGATTCGAACCGGCGACCTTCTGTTTACGAGGCGAAAAAGCTACCAGCTGCGCCACGGGGGCTGCAATCGACGCTTTTAGATTCTACTGTATATAAAGGAGTCACCCTTTTCCAGTAAAATACTGGCAGTGTCCAGTGGGTTTTTTCAAATTTAAAGTGGGTTTTTATGTACCTTTTCTAGGTTTAAGGCTGTTTTCAGTGTATTTATTCAAATTTAAGCTATTTTTTAATTGATTTTTGCATATTTAAGGCTGCTTTTGGTGTATTTTATCTGGTTTTAAAGGGATTTTTTATTCACGTTTGTCTATTTAAGGCTGCTTTTAGTGTATTTTATCTGGTTTAAGGTGGACTGTTTTACTGGTGCACTAGTTTGCTAGTCTGGATTAGGGTTAGGGTCTGGGTCAGGGTTAAAGTTAGGGTCAAGGTCAGGTTCAGGGTCAGGTTCAGGGTCAGGTTCATGGTCAGGGTTGGGTTCACTGGTTAACTGGTGAGCTGGATAACTGCTTGACTGGTTAACTAGTTCACTGGTTAACTAGTTCACTGGTTAACTGGTTGACTAGTTAACTGTTTTACTGGTTGACAGTTTCACTGGTTTACTGGTTAACTAGCTCACTGGTTGACTGGTTTAACTGGTTGACTGGTTAACTGTCTCATTGTTGACTGTTTAACTGGTTGACTGTTTAACTGGTTGACTGGTTAACTGTCTCATTGTTGACTGTTTAACTGTCTCACTGGTTGACTGTTTAACTGGTTGACTGGTCAACTGTCTCATTGTTGACTGTTTAACTGTCTCACTGGTTGACTGTTTAACTGGTTGACTGGTTATCTGTCTCAGTGGTTGACTGGTTAACTGTGTTACTGGTTGACTGTTTCACTGTTTGACTGCTTAACTATCTTACTGGTTGACTGTTTAAGTGGTTGACTGGTTCAATTGGGTCAAGTGGATGCCACTTGTGTGGGTATGGAGCTCCACATCTTTGTATTTTGTATGCAGTTGTGAATAAAGTAATCCCAGCCATATGAATGCATTTTAAGTGTTGATTGTAGGTGTCAGCTGATGGTCAGTTGATGGCAGGGCACACAAGGAATGAGTGTGACATTTCCACCTGTGGGGAGTTGAGATGAAGCCACTGAGCGATGAGTGCATGTTGTCTTTATGGTGGGAGCAAAGTTGGTCTGGGAGAAAAAAGGTGACTGTGACACAGGAGAAGAACCAAACCCAACACAGAGTGGTCTGAGGGCGGATTCGAACCGGCGACCTTCTGTTTACGAGGCGAAAAAGCTACCAGCTGCGCCACGGGGGCTGCAATCGACGCTTTTAGATTCTACTGTATATAAAGGAGTCACCCTTTTCCAGTAAAATACTGGCAGTGTCCAGTGGGTTTTTTCAAATTTAAAGTGGGTTTTTATGTACCTTTTCTAGGTTTAAGGCTGTTTTCAGTGTATTTATTCAAATTTAAGCTATTTTTTAATTGATTTTTGCATATTTAAGGCTGCTTTTGGTGTATTTTATCTGGTTTTAAAGGGATTTTTTATTCACGTTTGTCTATTTAAGGCTGCTTTTAGTGTATTTTATCTGGTTTAAGGTGGACTGTTTTACTGGTGCACTAGTTTGCTAGTCTGGATTAGGGTTAGGGTCTGGGTCAGGGTTAAAGTTAGGGTCAAGGTCAGGTTCAGGGTCAGGTTCAGGGTCAGGTTCATGGTCAGGGTTGGGTTCACTGGTTAACTGGTGAGCTGGATAACTGCTTGACTGGTTAACTAGTTCACTGGTTAACTGGTTGACTGGTCAACTGTCTCATTGTTGACTGTTTAACTGTCTCACTGGTTGACTGTTTAACTGGTTGACTGGTTATCTGTCTCAGTGGTTGACTGGTTAACTGTGTTACTGGTTGACTGTTTGACTGTTTGCCTGCTTAACTAGCTCACTGGTTGACTGGTTTAACTGGTTGACTGGTTAACTGTCTCATTGTTGACTGTTTAACTGGTTGACTGTTTAACTGGTTGACTGGTTAACTGTCTCATTGTTGACTGTTTAACTGTCTCACTGGTTGACTGTTTAACTGGTTGACTGGTTATCTGTCTCAGTGGTTGACTGGTTAACTGTGTTACTGGTTGACTGTTTGACTGTTTGACTGCTTAACTATCTTACTGGTTGACTGTTTAAGTGGTTGACTGGTTCAATTGGGTCAAGTGGATGCCACTTGTGTGGGTATGGAGCTCCACATCTTTGTATTTTGTATGCAGTTGTGAATAAAGTAATCCCAGCCATATGAATGCATTTTAAGTGTTGATTGTAGGTGTCAGCTGATGGTCAGTTGATGGCAGGGCACACAAGGAATGAGTGTGACATTTCCACCTGTGGGGAGTTGAGATGAAGCCACTGAGCGATGAGTGCATGTTGTCTTTATGGTGGGAGCAAAGTTGGTGTGGGAGAAAAAAGGTGACTGTGACACAGGAGAAGAACCAAACCCAACACAGAGTGGTCTGAGGGCGGATTCGAACCGGCGACCTTCTGTTTACGAGGCGAAAAAGCTACCAGCTGCGCCACGGGGGCTGCAATCGACGCTTTTAGATTCTACTGTATATAAAGGAGTCACCCTTTTCCAGTAAAATACTGGCAGTGTCCAGTGGGTTTTTTCAAATTTAAAGTGGGTTTTTATGTACCTTTTCTAGGTTTAAGGCTGTTTTCAGTGTATTTATTCAAATTTAAGCTATTTTTTAATTGATTTTTGCATATTTAAGGCTGCTTTTGGTGTATTTTATCTGGTTTTAAAGGGATTTTTTATTCACGTTTGTCTATTTAAGGCTGCTTTTAGTGTATTTTATCTGGTTTAAGGTGGACTGTTTTACTGGTGCACTAGTTTGCTAGTCTGGATTAGGGTTAGGGTCTGGGTCAGGGTTAAAGTTAGGGTCAAGGTCAGGTTCAGGGTCAGGTTCAGGGTCAGGTTCATGGTCAGGGTTGGGTTCACTGGTTAACTGGTGAGCTGGATAACTGCTTGACTGGTTAACTAGTTCACTGGTTAACTAGTTCACTGGTTAACTGGTTGACTAGTTAACTGTTTTACTGGTTGACAGTTTCACTGGTTTACTGGTTAACTAGCTCACTGGTTGACTGGTTTAACTGGTTGACTGGTTAACTGTCTCATTGTTGACTGTTTAACTGGTTGACTGTTTAACTGGTTGACTGGTTAACTGTCTCATTGTTGACTGTTTAACTGTCTCACTGGTTGACTGTTTAACTGGTTGACTGGTCAACTGTCTCATTGTTGACTGTTTAACTGTCTCACTGGTTGACTGTTTAACTGGTTGACTGGTTATCTGTCTCAGTGGTTGACTGGTTAACTGTGTTACTGGTTGACTGTTTCACTGTTTGACTGCTTAACTATCTTACTGGTTGACTGTTTAAGTGGTTGACTGGTTCAATTGGGTCAAGTGGATGCCACTTGTGTGGGTATGGAGCTCCACATCTTTGTATTTTGTATGCAGTTGTGAATAAAGTAATCCCAGCCATATGAATGCATTTTAAGTGTTGATTGTAGGTGTCAGCTGATGGTCAGTTGATGGCAGGGCACACAAGGAATGAGTGTGACATTTCCACCTGTGGGGAGTTGAGATGAAGCCACTGAGCGATGAGTGCATGTTGTCTTTATGGTGGGAGCAAAGTTGGTGTGGGAGAAAAAAGGTGACTGTGACACAGGAGAAGAACCAAACCCAACACAGAGTGGTCTGAGGGCGGATTCGAACCGGCGACCTTCTGTTTACGAGGCGAAAAAGCTACCAGCTGCGCCACGGGGGCTGCAATCGACGCTTTTAGATTCTACTGTATATAAAGGAGTCACCCTTTTCCAGTAAAATACTGGCAGTGTCCAGTGGGTTTTTTCAAATTTAAAGTGGGTTTTTATGTACCTTTTCTAGGTTTAAGGCTGTTTTCAGTGTATTTATTCAAATTTAAGCTATTTTTTAATTGATTTTTGCATATTTAAGGCTGCTTTTGGTGTATTTTATCTGGTTTTAAAGGGATTTTTTATTCACGTTTGTCTATTTAAGGCTGCTTTTAGTGTATTTTATCTGGTTTAAGGTGGACTGTTTTACTGGTGCACTAGTTTGCTAGTCTGGATTAGGGTTAGGGTCTGGGTCAGGGTTAAAGTTAGGGTCAAGGTCAGGTTCAGGGTCAGGTTCAGGGTCAGGTTCATGGTCAGGGTTGGGTTCACTGGTTAACTGGTGAGCTGGATAACTGCTTGACTGGTTAACTAGTTCACTGGTTAACTAGTTCACTGGTTAACTGGTTGACTAGTTAACTGTTTTACTGGTTGACAGTTTCACTGGTTTACTGGTTAACTAGCTCACTGGTTGACTGGTTTAACTGGTTGACTGGTTAACTGTCTCATTGTTGACTGTTTAACTGGTTGACTGTTTAACTGGTTGACTGGTTAACTGTCTCATTGTTGACTGTTTAACTGTCTCACTGGTTGACTGTTTAACTGGTTGACTGGTTATCTGTCTCAGTGGTTGACTGGTTAACTGTGTTACTGGTTGACTGTTTGACTGTTTGACTGCTTAACTATCTTACTGGTTGACTATTTAAGTGGTTGACTGGTTCAATTGGGTCAAGTGGATGCCACTTGTGTGGGTATGGAGCTCCACATCTTTGTATTTTGTATGCAGTTGTGAATAAAGTAATCCCAGCCATATGAATGCATTTTAAGTGTTGATTGTAGGTGTCAGCTGATGGTCAGTTGATGGCAGGGCACACAAGGAATGAGTGTGACATTTCCACCTGTGGGGAGTTGAGATGAAGCCACTGAGCGATGAGTGCATCTTGTCTTTATGGTGGGAGCAAAGTTGGTCTGGGAGAAAAAAGGTGACTGTGACACAGGAGAAGAACCAAACCCAACACAGAGTGGTCTGAGGGCGGATTCGAACCGGCGACCTTCTGTTTACGAGGCGAAAAAGCTACCAGCTGCGCCACGGGGGCTGCAATCGACGCTTTTAGATTCTACTGTATATAAAGGAGTCACCCTTTTCCAGTAAAATACTGGCAGTGTCCAGTGGGTTTTTTCAAATTTAAAGTGGGGTTTTATGTACCTTTTCTAGGTTTAAGGCTGTTTTCAGTGTATTTATTCAAATTTAAGCTATTTTTTAATTGATTTTTGCATATTTAAGGCTGCTTTTGGTGTATTTTATCTGGTTTTAAAGGGATTTTTTATTCACGTTTGTCTATTTAAGGCTGCTTTTAGTGTATTTTATCTGGTTTAAGGTGGACTGTTTTACTGGTGCACTAGTTTGCTAGTCTGGATTAGGGTTAGGGTCTGGGTCAGGGTTAAAGTTAGGGTCAAGGTCAGGTTCAGGGTCAGGTTCAGGGTCAGGTTCATGGTCAGGGTTGGGTTCACTGGTTAACTGGTGAGCTGGATAACTGCTTGACTGGTTAACTAGTTCACTGGTTAACTGGTTGACTGGTCAACTGTCTCATTGTTGACTGTTTAACTGTCTCACTGGTTGACTGTTTAACTGGTTGACTGGTTATCTGTCTCAGTGGTTGACTGGTTAACTGTGTTACTGGTTGACTGTTTGACTGTTTGCCTGCTTAACTAGCTCACTGGTTGACTGGTTTAACTGGTTGACTGGTTAACTGTCTCATTGTTGACTGTTTAACTGGTTGACTGTTTAACTGGTTGACTGGTTAACTGTCTCATTGTTGACTGTTTAACTGTCTCACTGGTTGACTGTTTAACTGGTTGACTGGTTATCTGTCTCAGTGGTTGACTGGTTAACTGTGTTACTGGTTGACTGTTTGACTGTTTGACTGCTTAACTATCTTACTGGTTGACTGTTTAAGTGGTTGACTGGTTCAATTGGGTCAAGTGGATGCCACTTGTGTGGGTATGGAGCTCCACATCTTTGTATTTTGTATGCAGTTGTGAATAAAGTAATCCCAGCCATATGAATGCATTTTAAGTGTTGATTGTAGGTGTCAGCTGATGGTCAGTTGATGGCAGGGCACACAAGGAATGAGTGTGACATTTCCACCTGTGGGGAGTTGAGATGAAGCCACTGAGCGATGAGTGCATGTTGTCTTTATGGTGGGAGCAAAGTTGGTGTGGGAGAAAAAAGGTGACTGTGACACAGGAGAAGAACCAAACCCAACACAGAGTGGTCTGAGGGCGGATTCGAACCGGCGACCTTCTGTTTACGAGGCGAAAAAGCTACCAGCTGCGCCACGGGGGCTGCAATCGACGCTTTTAGATTCTACTGTATATAAAGGAGTCACCCTTTTCCAGTAAAATACTGGCAGTGTCCAGTGGGTTTTTTCAAATTTAAAGTGGGTTTTTATGTACCTTTTCTAGGTTTAAGGCTGTTTTCAGTGTATTTATTCAAATTTAAGCTATTTTTTAATTGATTTTTGCATATTTAAGGCTGCTTTTGGTGTATTTTATCTGGTTTTAAAGGGATTTTTTATTCACGTTTGTCTATTTAAGGCTGCTTTTAGTGTATTTTATCTGGTTTAAGGTGGACTGTTTTACTGGTGCACTAGTTTGCTAGTCTGGATTAGGGTTAGGGTCTGGGTCAGGGTTAAAGTTAGGGTCAAGGTCAGGTTCAGGGTCAGGTTCAGGGTCAGGTTCATGGTCAGGGTTGGGTTCACTGGTTAACTGGTGAGCTGGATAACTGCTTGACTGGTTAACTAGTTCACTGGTTAACTAGTTCACTGGTTAACTGGTTGACTAGTTAACTGTTTTACTGGTTGACAGTTTCACTGGTTTACTGGTTAACTAGCTCACTGGTTGACTGGTTTAACTGGTTGACTGGTTAACTGTCTCATTGTTGACTGTTTAACTGGTTGACTGTTTAACTGGTTGACTGGTTAACTGTCTCATTGTTGACTGTTTAACTGTCTCACTGGTTGACTGTTTAACTGGTTGACTGGTCAACTGTCTCATTGTTGACTGTTTAACTGTCTCACTGGTTGACTGTTTAACTGGTTGACTGGTTATCTGTCTCAGTGGTTGACTGGTTAACTGTGTTACTGGTTGACTGTTTCACTGTTTGACTGCTTAACTATCTTACTGGTTGACTGTTTAAGTGGTTGACTGGTTCAATTGGGTCAAGTGGATGCCACTTGTGTGGGTATGGAGCTCCACATCTTTGTATTTTGTATGCAGTTGTGAATAAAGTAATCCCAGCCATATGAATGCATTTTAAGTGTTGATTGTAGGTGTCAGCTGATGGTCAGTTGATGGCAGGGCACACAAGGAATGAGTGTGACATTTCCACCTGTGGGGAGTTGAGATGAAGCCACTGAGCGATGAGTGCATGTTGTCTTTATGGTGGGAGCAAAGTTGGTCTGGGAGAAAAAAGGTGACTGTGACACAGGAGAAGAACCAAACCCAACACAGAGTGGTCTGAGGGCGGATTCGAACCGGCGACCTTCTGTTTACGAGGCGAAAAAGCTACCAGCTGCGCCACGGGGGCTGCAATCGACGCTTTTAGATTCTACTGTATATAAAGGAGTCACCCTTTTCCAGTAAAATACTGGCAGTGTCCAGTGGGTTTTTTCAAATTTAAAGTGGGGTTTTATGTACCTTTTCTAGGTTTAAGGCTGTTTTCAGTGTATTTATTCAAATTTAAGCTATTTTTTAATTGATTTTTGCATATTTAAGGCTGCTTTTGGTGTATTTTATCTGGTTTTAAAGGGATTTTTTATTCACGTTTGTCTATTTAAGGCTGCTTTTAGTGTATTTTATCTGGTTTAAGGTGGACTGTTTTACTGGTGCACTAGTTTGCTAGTCTGGATTAGGGTTAGGGTCTGGGTCAGGGTTAAAGTTAGGGTCAAGGTCAGGTTCAGGGTCAGGTTCAGGGTCAGGTTCAGGGTCAGGTTCATGGTCAGGGTTGGGTTCACTGGTTAACTGGTGAGCTGGATAACTGCTTGACTGGTTAACTAGTTCACTGGTTAACTGGTTGACTGGTCAACTGTCTCATTGTTGACTGTTTAACTGTCTCACTGGTTGACTGTTTAACTGGTTGACTGGTTATCTGTCTCAGTGGTTGACTGGTTAACTGTGTTACTGGTTGACTGTTTGACTGTTTGACTGCTTAACTATCTTACTGGTTGACTGTTTAAGTGGTTGACTGGTTCAATTGGGTCAAGTGGATGCCACTTGTGTGGGTATGGAGCTCCAAATCTTTGTATTTTGTATGCAGTTGTGAATAAAGTAATCCCAGCCATATGAATGCATTTTAAGTGTTGATTGTAGGTGTCAGCTGATGGTCAGTTGATGGCAGGGCACACAAGGAATGAGTGTGACATTTCCACCTGTGGGGAGTTGAGATGAAGCCACTGAGCGATGAGTGCATGTTGTCTTTATGGTGGGAGCAAAGTTGGTGTGGGAGAAAAAAGGTGACTGTGACACAGGAGAAGAACCAAACCCAACACAGAGTGGTCTGAGGGCGGATTCGAACCGGCGACCTTCTGTTTACGAGGCGAAAAAGCTACCAGCTGCGCCACGGGGGCTGCAATCGACGCTTTTAGATTCTACTGTATATAAAGGAGTCACCCTTTTCCAGTAAAATACTGGCAGTGTCCAGTGGGTTTTTTCAAATTTAAAGTGGGTTTTTATGTACCTTTTCTAGGTTTAAGGCTGTTTTCAGTGTATTTATTCAAATTTAAGCTATTTTTTAATTGATTTTTGCATATTTAAGGCTGCTTTTGGTGTATTTTATCTGGTTTTAAAGGGATTTTTTATTCACGTTTGTCTATTTAAGGCTGCTTTTAGTGTATTTTATCTGGTTTAAGGTGGACTGTTTTACTGGTGCACTAGTTTGCTAGTCTGGATTAGGGTTAGGGTCTGGGTCAGGGTTAAAGTTAGGGTCAAGGTCAGGTTCAGGGTCAGGTTCAGGGTCAGGTTCATGGTCAGGGTTGGGTTCACTGGTTAACTGGTGAGCTGGATAACTGCTTGACTGGTTAACTAGTTCACTGGTTAACTGGTTGACTGGTCAACTGTCTCATTGTTGACTGTTTAACTGTCTCACTGGTTGACTGTTTAACTGGTTGACTGGTTATCTGTCTCAGTGGTTGACTGGTTAACTGTGTTACTGGTTGACTGTTTGACTGTTTGCCTGCTTAACTAGCTCACTGGTTGACTGGTTTAACTGGTTGACTGGTTAACTGTCTCATTGTTGACTGTTTAACTGGTTGACTGTTTAACTGGTTGACTGGTTAACTGTCTCATTGTTGACTGTTTAACTGTCTCACTGGTTGACTGTTTAACTGGTTGACTGGTTATCTGTCTCAGTGGTTGACTGGTTAACTGTGTTACTGGTTGACTGTTTGACTGTTTGACTGCTTAACTATCTTACTGGTTGACTGTTTAAGTGGTTGACTGGTTCAATTGGGTCAAGTGGATGCCACTTGTGTGGGTATGGAGCTCCACATCTTTGTATTTTGTATGCAGTTGTGAATAAAGTAATCCCAGCCATATGAATGCATTTTAAGTGTTGATTGTAGGTGTCAGCTGATGGTCAGTTGATGGCAGGGCACACAAGGAATGAGTGTGACATTTCCACCTGTGGGGAGTTGAGATGAAGCCACTGAGCGATGAGTGCATGTTGTCTTTATGGTGGGAGCAAAGTTGGTGTGGGAGAAAAAAGGTGACTGTGACACAGGAGAAGAACCAAACCCAACACAGAGTGGTCTGAGGGCGGATTCGAACCGGCGACCTTCTGTTTACGAGGCGAAAAAGCTACCAGCTGCGCCACGGGGGCTGCAATCGACGCTTTTAGATTCTACTGTATATAAAGGAGTCACCCTTTTCCAGTAAAATACTGGCAGTGTCCAGTGGGTTTTTTCAAATTTAAAGTGGGTTTTTATGTACCTTTTCTAGGTTTAAGGCTGTTTTCAGTGTATTTATTCAAATTTAAGCTATTTTTTAATTGATTTTTGCATATTTAAGGCTGCTTTTGGTGTATTTTATCTGGTTTTAAAGGGATTTTTTATTCACGTTTGTCTATTTAAGGCTGCTTTTAGTGTATTTTATCTGGTTTAAGGTGGACTGTTTTACTGGTGCACTAGTTTGCTAGTCTGGATTAGGGTTAGGGTCTGGGTCAGGGTTAAAGTTAGGGTCAAGGTCAGGTTCAGGGTCAGGTTCAGGGTCAGGTTCATGGTCAGGGTTGGGTTCACTGGTTAACTGGTGAGCTGGATAACTGCTTGACTGGTTAACTAGTTCACTGGTTAACTAGTTCACTGGTTAACTGGTTGACTAGTTAACTGTTTTACTGGTTGACAGTTTCACTGGTTTACTGGTTAACTAGCTCACTGGTTGACTGGTTTAACTGGTTGACTGGTTAACTGTCTCATTGTTGACTGTTTAACTGGTTGACTGTTTAACTGGTTGACTGGTTAACTGTCTCATTGTTGACTGTTTAACTGTCTCACTGGTTGACTGTTTAACTGGTTGACTGGTTATCTGTCTCAGTGGTTGACTGGTTAACTGTGTTACTGGTTGACTGTTTGACTGTTTGACTGCTTAACTATCTTACTGGTTGACTATTTAAGTGGTTGACTGGTTCAATTGGGTCAAGTGGATGCCACTTGTGTGGGTATGGAGCTCCACATCTTTGTATTTTGTATGCAGTTGTGAATAAAGTAATCCCAGCCATATGAATGCATTTTAAGTGTTGATTGTAGGTGTCAGCTGATGGTCAGTTGATGGCAGGGCACACAAGGAATGAGTGTGACATTTCCACCTGTGGGGAGTTGAGATGAAGCCACTGAGCGATGAGTGCATGTTGTCTTTATGGTGGGAGCAAAGTTGGTGTGGGAGAAAAAAGGTGACTGTGACACAGGAGAAGAACCAAACCCAACACAGAGTGGTCTGAGGGCGGATTCGAACCGGCGACCTTCTGTTTACGAGGCGAAAAAGCTACCAGCTGCGCCACGGGGGCTGCAATCGACGCTTTTAGATTTTACTGTATATAAAGGAGTCACCCTTTTCCAGTAAAATACTGGCAGTGTCCAGTGGGTTTTTTCAAATTTAAAGTGGGGTTTTATGTACCTTTTCTAGGTTTAAGGCTGTTTTCAGTGTATTTATTCAAATTTAAGCTATTTTTTAATTGATTTTTGCATATTTAAGGCTGCTTTTGGTGTATTTTATCTGGTTTTAAAGGGATTTTTTATTCACGTTTGTCTATTTAAGGCTGCTTTTAGTGTATTTTATCTGGTTTAAGGTGGACTGTTTTACTGGTGCACTAGTTTGCTAGTCTGGATTAGGGTTAGGGTCTGGGTCAGGGTTAAAGTTAGGGTCAAGGTCAGGTTCAGGGTCAGGTTCAGGGTCAGGTTCATGGTCAGGGTTGGGTTCACTGGTTAACTGGTGAGCTGGATAACTGCTTGACTGGTTAACTAGTTCACTGGTTAACTGGTTGACTGGTCAACTGTCTCATTGTTGACTGTTTAACTGTCTCACTGGTTGACTGTTTAACTGGTTGACTGGTTATCTGTCTCAGTGGTTGACTGGTTAACTGTGTTACTGGTTGACTGTTTGACTGTTTGACTGCTTAACTATCTTACTGGTTGACTGTTTAAGTGGTTGACTGGTTCAATTGGGTCAAGTGGATGCCACTTGTGTGGGTATGGAGCTCCACATCTTTGTATTTTGTATGCAGTTGTGAATAAAGTAATCCCAGCCATATGAATGCATTTTAAGTGTTGATTGTAGGTGTCAGCTGATGGTCAGTTGATGGCAGGGCACACAAGGAATGAGTGTGACATTTCCACCTGTGGGGAGTTGAGATGAAGCCACTGAGCGATGAGTGCATGTTGTCTTTATGGTGGGAGCAAAGTTGGTCTGGGAGAAAAAAGGTGACTGTGACACAGGAGAAGAACCAAACCCAACACAGAGTGGTCTGAGGGCGGATTCGAACCGGCGACCTTCTGTTTACGAGGCGAAAAAGCTACCAGCTGCGCCACGGGGGCTGCAATCGACGCTTTTAGATTCTACTGTATATAAAGGAGTCACCCTTTTCCAGTAAAATACTGGCAGTGTCCAGTGGGTTTTTTCAAATTTAAAGTGGGGTTTTATGTACCTTTTCTAGGTTTAAGGCTGTTTTCAGTGTATTTATTCAAATTTAAGCTATTTTTTAATTGATTTTTGCATATTTAAGGCTGCTTTTGGTGTATTTTATCTGGTTTTAAAGGGATTTTTTATTCACGTTTGTCTATTTAAGGCTGCTTTTAGTGTATTTTATCTGGTTTAAGGTGGACTGTTTTACTGGTGCACTAGTTTGCTAGTCTGGATTAGGGTTAGGGTCTGGGTCAGGGTTAAAGTTAGGGTCAAGGTCAGGTTCAGGGTCAGGTTCAGGGTCAGGTTCATGGTCAGGGTTGGGTTCACTGGTTAACTGGTGAGCTGGATAACTGCTTGACTGGTTAACTAGTTCACTGGTTAACTAGTTCACTGGTTAACTGGTTGACTAGTTAACTGTTTTACTGGTTGACAGTTTCACTGGTTTACTGGTTAACTAGCTCACTGGTTGACTGGTTTAACTGGTTGACTGGTTAACTGTCTCATTGTTGACTGTTTAACTGGTTGACTGTTTAACTGGTTGACTGGTTAACTGTCTCATTGTTGACTGTTTAACTGTCTCACTGGTTGACTGTTTAACTGGTTGACTGGTTATCTGTCTCAGTGGTTGACTGGTTAACTGTGTTACTGGTTGACTGTTTGACTGTTTGACTGCTTAACTATCTTACTGGTTGACTGTTTAAGTGGTTGACTGGTTCAATTGGGTCAAGTGGATGCCACTTGTGTGGGTATGGAGCTCCACATCTTTGTATTTTGTATGCAGTTGTGAATAAAGTAATCCCAGCCATATGAATGCATTTTAAGTGTTGATTGTAGGTGTCAGCTGATGGTCAGTTGATGGCAGGGCACACAAGGAATGAGTGTGACATTTCCACCTGTGGGGAGTTGAGATGAAGCCACTGAGCGATGAGTGCATGTTGTCTTTATGGTGGGAGCAAAGTTGGTGTGGGAGAAAAAAGGTGACTGTGACACAGGAGAAGAACCAAACCCAACACAGAGTGGTCTGAGGGCGGATTCGAACCGGCGACCTTCTGTTTACGAGGCGAAAAAGGTACCAGCTGCGCCACGGGGGCTGCAATCGACGCTTTTAGATTCTACTGTATATAAAGGAGTCACCCTTTTCCAGTAAAATACTGGCAGTGTCCAGTGGGTTTTTTCAAATTTAAAGTGGGTTTTTATGTACCTTTTCTAGGTTTAAGGCTGTTTTCAGTGTATTTATTCAAATTTAAGCTATTTTTTAATTGATTTTTGCATATTTAAGGCTGCTTTTGGTGTATTTTATCTGGTTTTAAAGGGATTTTTTATTCACGTTTGTCTATTTAAGGCTGCTTTTAGTGTATTTTATCTGGTTTAAGGTGGACTGTTTTACTGGTGCACTAGTTTGCTAGTCTGGATTAGGGTTAGGGTCTGGGTCAGGGTTAAAGTTAGGGTCAAGGTCAGGTTCAGGGTCAGGTTCAGGGTCAGGTTCATGGTCAGGGTTGGGTTCACTGGTTAACTGGTGAGCTGGATAACTGCTTGACTGGTTAACTAGTTCACTGGTTAACTAGTTCACTGGTTAACTGGTTGACTAGTTAACTGTTTTACTGGTTGACAGTTTCACTGGTTTACTGGTTAACTAGCTCACTGGTTGACTGGTTTAACTGGTTGACTGGTTAACTGTCTCATTGTTGACTGTTTAACTGGTTGACTGTTTAACTGGTTGACTGGTTAACTGTCTCATTGTTGACTGTTTAACTGTCTCACTGGTTGACTGTTTAACTGGTTGACTGGTTATCTGTCTCAGTGGTTGACTGGTTAACTGTGTTACTGGTTGACTGTTTGACTGTTTGACTGCTTAACTATCTTACTGGTTGACTGTTTAAGTGGTTGACTGGTTCAATTGGGTCAAGTGGATGCCACTTGTGTGGGTATGGAGCTCCACATCTTTGTATTTTGTATGCAGTTGTGAATAAAGTAATCCCAGCCATATGAATGCATTTTAAGTGTTGATTGTAGGTGTCAGCTGATGGTCAGTTGATGGCAGGGCACACAAGGAATGAGTGTGACATTTCCACCTGTGGGGAGTTGAGATGAAGCCACTGAGCGATGAGTGCATGTTGTCTTTATGGTGGGAGCAAAGTTGGTCTGGGAGAAAAAAGGTGACTGTGACACAGGAGAAGAACCAAACCCAACACAGAGTGGTCTGAGGGCGGATTCGAACCGGCGACCTTCTGTTTACGAGGCGAAAAAGCTACCAGCTGCGCCACGGGGGCTGCAATCGACGCTTTTAGATTTTACTGTATATAAAGGAGTCACCCTTTTCCAGTAAAATACTGGCAGTGTCCAGTGGGTTTTTTCAAATTTAAAGTGGGGTTTTATGTACCTTTTCTAGGTTTAAGGCTGTTTTCAGTGTATTTATTCAAATTTAAGCTATTTTTTAATTGATTTTTGCATATTTAAGGCTGCTTTTGGTGTATTTTATCTGGTTTTAAAGGGATTTTTTATTCACGTTTGTCTATTTAAGGCTGCTTTTAGTGTATTTTATCTGGTTTAAGGTGGACTGTTTTACTGGTGCACTAGTTTGCTAGTCTGGATTAGGGTTAGGGTCTGGGTCAGGGTTAAAGTTAGGGTCAAGGTCAGGTTCAGGGTCAGGTTCAGGGTCAGGTTCATGGTCAGGGTTGGGTTCACTGGTTAACTGGTGAGCTGGATAACTGGTTGACTGGTTAACTAGTTCACTGGTTAACTAGTTCACTGGTTAACTGGTTGACTAGTTAACTGTTTTACTGGTTGACAGTTTCACTGGTTTACTGGTTAACTAGCTCACTGGTTGACTGGTTTAACTGGTTGACTGGTTAACTGTCTCATTGTTGACTGTTTAACTGGTTGACTGTTTAACTGGTTGACTGGTTAACTGTCTCATTGTTGACTGTTTAACTGTCTCACTGGTTGACTGTTTAACTGGTTGACTGGTTATCTGTCTCAGTGGTTGACTGGTTAACTGTGTTACTGGTTGACTGTTTGACTGTTTGACTGCTTAACTATCTTACTGGTTGACTGTTTAAGTGGTTGACTGGTTCAATTGGGTCAAGTGGATGCCACTTGTGTGGGTATGGAGCTCCACATCTTTGTATTTTGTATGCAGTTGTGAATAAAGTAATCCCAGCCATATGAATGCATTTTAAGTGTTGATTGTAGGTGTCAGCTGATGGTCAGTTGATGGCAGGGCACACAAGGAATGAGTGTGACATTTCCACCTGTGGGGAGTTGAGATGAAGCCACTGAGCGATGAGTGCATGTTGTCTTTATGGTGGGAGCAAAGTTGGTGTGGGAGAAAAAAGGTGACTGTGACACAGGAGAAGAACCAAACCCAACACAGAGTGGTCTGAGGGCGGATTCGAACCGGCGACCTTCTGTTTACGAGGCGAAAAAGCTACCAGCTGCGCCACGGGGGCTGCAATCGACGCTTTTAGATTCTACTGTATATAAAGGAGTCACCCTTTTCCAGTAAAATACTGGCAGTGTCCAGTGGGTTTTTTCAAATTTAAAGTGGGTTTTTATGTACCTTTTCTAGGTTTAAGGCTGTTTTCAGTGTATTTATTCAAATTTAAGCTATTTTTTAATTGATTTTTGCATATTTAAGGCTGCTTTTGGTGTATTTTATCTGGTTTTAAAGGGATTTTTTATTCACGTTTGTCTATTTAAGGCTGCTTTTAGTGTATTTTATCTGGTTTAAGGTGGACTGTTTTACTGGTGCACTAGTTTGCTAGTCTGGATTAGGGTTAGGGTCTGGGTCAGGGTTAAAGTTAGGGTCAAGGTCAGGTTCAGGGTCAGGTTCAGGGTCAGGTTCATGGTCAGGGTTGGGTTCACTGGTTAACTGGTGAGCTGGATAACTGCTTGACTGGTTAACTAGTTCACTGGTTAACTAGTTCACTGGTTAACTGGTTGACTAGTTAACTGTTTTACTGGTTGACAGTTTCACTGGTTTACTGGTTAACTAGCTCACTGGTTGACTGGTTTAACTGGTTGACTGGTTAACTGTCTCATTGTTGACTGTTTAACTGGTTGACTGTTTAACTGGTTGACTGGTTAACTGTCTCATTGTTGACTGTTTAACTGTCTCACTGGTTGACTGTTTAACTGGTTGACTGGTTATCTGTCTCAGTGGTTGACTGGTTAACTGTGTTACTGGTTGACTGTTTGACTGTTTGACTGCTTAACTATCTTACTGGTTGACTGTTTAAGTGGTTGACTGGTTCAATTGGGTCAAGTGGATGCCACTTGTGTGGGTATGGAGCTCCACATCTTTGTATTTTGTATGCAGTTGTGAATAAAGTAATCCCAGCCATATGAATGCATTTTAAGTGTTGATTGTAGGTGTCAGCTGATGGTCAGTTGATGGCAGGGCACACAAGGAATGAGTGTGACATTTCCACCTGTGGGGAGTTGAGATGAAGCCACTGAGCGATGAGTGCATGTTGTCTTTATGGTGGGAGCAAAGTTGGTCTGGGAGAAAAAAGGTGACTGTGACACAGGAGAAGAACCAAACCCAACACAGAGTGGTCTGAGGGCGGATTCGAACCGGCGACCTTCTGTTTACGAGGCGAAAAAGCTACCAGCTGCGCCACGGGGGCTGCAATCGACGCTTTTAGATTCTACTGTATATAAAGGAGTCACCCTTTTCCAGTAAAATACTGGCAGTGTCCAGTGGGTTTTTTCAAATTTAAAGTGGGGTTTTATGTACCTTTTCTAGGTTTAAGGCTGTTTTCAGTGTATTTATTCAAATTTAAGCTATTTTTTAATTGATTTTTGCATATTTAAGGCTGCTTTTGGTGTATTTTATCTGGTTTTAAAGGGATTTTTTATTCACGTTTGTCTATTTAAGGCTGCTTTTAGTGTATTTTATCTGGTTTAAGGTGGACTGTTTTACTGGTGCACTAGTTTGCTAGTCTGGATTAGGGTTAGGGTCTGGGTCAGGGTTAAAGTTAGGGTCAAGGTCAGGTTCAGGGTCAGGTTCAGGGTCAGGTTCATGGTCAGGGTTGGGTTCACTGGTTAACTGGTGAGCTGGATAACTGCTTGACTGGTTAACTAGTTCACTGGTTAACTGGTTGACTGGTCAACTGTCTCATTGTTGACTGTTTAACTGTCTCACTGGTTGACTGTTTAACTGGTTGACTGGTTATCTGTCTCAGTGGTTGACTGGTTAACTGTGTTACTGGTTGACTGTTTGACTGTTTGACTGCTTAACTATCTTACTGGTTGACTGTTTAAGTGGTTGACTGGTTCAATTGGGTCAAGTGGATGCCACTTGTGTGGGTATGGAGCTCCACATCTTTGTATTTTGTATGCAGTTGTGAATAAAGTAATCCCAGCCATATGAATGCATTTTAAGTGTTGATTGTAGGTGTCAGCTGATGGTCAGTTGATGGCAGGGCACACAAGGAATGAGTGTGACATTTCCACCTGTGGGGAGTTGAGATGAAGCCACTGAGCGATGAGTGCATGTTGTCTTTATGGTGGGAGCAAAGTTGGTGTGGGAGAAAAAAGGTGACTGTGACACAGGAGAAGAACCAAACCCAACACAGAGTGGTCTGAGGGCGGATTCGAACCGGCGACCTTCTGTTTACGAGGCGAAAAAGGTACCAGCTGCGCCACGGGGGCTGCAATCGACGCTTTTAGATTCTACTGTATATAAAGGAGTCACCCTTTTCCAGTAAAATACTGGCAGTGTCCAGTGGGTTTTTTCAAATTTAAAGTGGGTTTTTATGTACCTTTTCTAGGTTTAAGGCTGTTTTCAGTGTATTTATTCAAATTTAAGCTATTTTTTAATTGATTTTTGCATATTTAAGGCTGCTTTTGGTGTATTTTATCTGGTTTTAAAGGGATTTTTTATTCACGTTTGTCTATTTAAGGCTGCTTTTAGTGTATTTTATCTGGTTTAAGGTGGACTGTTTTACTGGTGCACTAGTTTGCTAGTCTGGATTAGGGTTAGGGTCTGGGTCAGGGTTAAAGTTAGGGTCAAGGTCAGGTTCAGGGTCAGGTTCAGGGTCAGGTTCATGGTCAGGGTTGGGTTCACTGGTTAACTGGTGAGCTGGATAACTGCTTGACTGGTTAACTAGTTCACTGGTTAACTAGTTCACTGGTTAACTGGTTGACTAGTTAACTGTTTTACTGGTTGACAGTTTCACTGGTTTACTGGTTAACTAGCTCACTGGTTGACTGGTTTAACTGGTTGACTGGTTAACTGTCTCATTGTTGACTGTTTAACTGGTTGACTGTTTAACTGGTTGACTGGTTAACTGTCTCATTGTTGACTGTTTAACTGTCTCACTGGTTGACTGTTTAACTGGTTGACTGGTTATCTGTCTCAGTGGTTGACTGGTTAACTGTGTTACTGGTTGACTGTTTGACTGTTTGACTGCTTAACTATCTTACTGGTTGACTGTTTAAGTGGTTGACTGGTTCAATTGGGTCAAGTGGATGCCACTTGTGTGGGTATGGAGCTCCACATCTTTGTATTTTGTATGCAGTTGTGAATAAAGTAATCCCAGCCATATGAATGCATTTTAAGTGTTGATTGTAGGTGTCAGCTGATGGTCAGTTGATGGCAGGGCACACAAGGAATGAGTGTGACATTTCCACCTGTGGGGAGTTGAGATGAAGCCACTGAGCGATGAGTGCATGTTGTCTTTATGGTGGGAGCAAAGTTGGTCTGGGAGAAAAAAGGTGACTGTGACACAGGAGAAGAACCAAACCCAACACAGAGTGGTCTGAGGGCGGATTCGAACCGGCGACCTTCTGTTTACGAGGCGAAAAAGCTACCAGCTGCGCCACGGGGGCTGCAATCGACGCTTTTAGATTCTACTGTATATAAAGGAGTCACCCTTTTCCAGTAAAATACTGGCAGTGTCCAGTGGGTTTTTTTCAAATTTAAAGTGGGTTTTTATGTACCTTTTCTAGGTTTAAGGCTGTTTTCAGTGTATTTATTCAAATTTAAGCTATTTTTTAATTGATTTTTGCATATTTAAGGCTGCTTTTGGTGTATTTTATCTGGTTTTAAAGGGATTTTTTATTCACGTTTGTCTATTTAAGGCTGCTTTTAGTGTATTTTATCTGGTTTAAGGTGGACTGTTTTACTGGTGCACTAGTTTGCTAGTCTGGATTAGGGTTAGGGTCTGGGTCAGGGTTAAAGTTAGGGTCAAGGTCAGGTTCAGGGTCAGGTTCAGGGTCAGGTTCATGGTCAGGGTTGGGTTCACTGGTTAACTGGTGAGCTGGATAACTGCTTGACTGGTTAACTAGTTCACTGGTTAACTGGTTGACTGGTCAACTGTCTCATTGTTGACTGTTTAACTGTCTCACTGGTTGACTGTTTAACTGGTTGACTGGTTAACTGTCTCATTGTTGACTGTTTAACTGTCTCACTGGTTGACTGTTTAACTGGTTGACTGGTTATCTGTCTCAGTGGTTGACTGGTTAACTGTGTTACTGGTTGACTGTTTCACTGTTTGACTGCTTAACTATCTTACTGGTTGACTGTTTAACTGGTTGACTGGTTCAATTGGGTCAAGTGGATGCCACTTGTGTGGGTATGGAGCTCCACATGTTTGTATTTTGTATGCAGTTGTGAATAAAGTAATCCCAGCCATATGAATGCATTTTAAGTGTTGATTGTAGGTGTCAGCTGATGGTCAGTTGATGGCAGGGCACACAAGGAATGAGTGTGACATTTCCACCTGTGGGGAGTTGAGATGAAGCCACTGAGCGATGAGTGCATCTTGTCTTTATGGTGGGAGCAAAGTTGGTGTGGGAGAAAAAAGGTGACTGTGACACAGGAGAAGAACCAAACCCAACACAGAGTGGTCTGAGGGCGGATTCGAACCGGCGACCTTCTGTTTACGAGGCGAAAAAGCTACCAGCTGCGCCACGGGGGCTGCAATCGACGCTTTTAGATTCTACTGTATATAAAGGGGTCACCCTTTTCCAGTAAAATACTGGCAGTGTCCAGTGTTTTTTTTCAAATTTAAAGTGGGGTTTTATGTACCTTTTCTAGGTTTAAGGCTGTTTTCAGTGTATTTATTCAAATTTAAGCTATTTTTTAATTGATTTTTGCATATTTAAGGCTGCTTTTGGTGTATTTTATCTGGTTTTAAAGGGATTTTTTATTCACGTTTGTCTATTTAAGGCTGCTTTTAGTGTATTTTATCTGGTTTAAGGTGGACTGTTTTACTGGTGCACTAGTTTGCTAGTCTGGATTAGGGTTAGGGTCTGGGTCAGGGTTAAAGTTAGGGTCAAGGTCAGGTTCAGGGTCAGGTTCAGGGTCAGGTTCAGGGTCAGGGTTGGGTTCACTGGTTAACTGGTGAGCTGGATAACTGGTTGACTGGTTAACTAGTTCACTGGTTAACTAGTTCACTGGTTAACTGGTTGACTAGTTAACTGTTTTACTGGTTGACAGTTTCACTGGTTTACTGGTTAACTAGCTCACTGGTTGACTGGTTTAACTGGTTGACTGGTTAACTGTCTCATTGTTGACTGTTTAACTGGTTGACTGTTTAACTGGTTGACTGGTTAACTGTCTCATTGTTGACTGTTTAACTGTCTCACTGGTTGACTGTTTAACTGGTTGACTGGTTATCTGTCTCAGTGGTTGACTGGTTAACTGTGTTACTGGTTGACTGTTTCACTGTTTGACTGCTTAACTATCTTACTGGTTGACTGTTTAACTGGTTGACTGGTTCAATTGGGTCAAGTGGATGCCACTTGTGTGGGTATGGAGCTCCACATGTTTGTATTTTGTATGCAGTTGTGAATAAAGTAATCCCAGCCATATGAATGCATTTTAAGTGTTGATTGTAGGTGTCAGCTGATGGTCAGTTGATGGCAGGGCACACAAGGAATGAGTGTGACATTTCCACCTGTGGGGAGTTGAGATGAAGCCACTGAGCGATGAGTGCATCTTGTCTTTATGGTGGGAGCAAAGTTGGTCTGGGAGAAAAAAGGTGACTGTGACACAGGAGAAGAACCAAACCCAACACAGAGTGGTCTGAGGGCGGATTCGAACCGGCGACCTTCTGTTTACGAGGCGAAAAAGCTACCAGCTGCGCCACGGGGGCTGCAATCGACGCTTTTAGATTCTACTGTATATAAAGGGGTCACCCTTTTCCAGTAAAATACTGGCAGTGTCCAGTGTTTTTTTTCAAATTTAAAGTGGGGTTTTATGTACCTTTTCTAGGTTTAAGGCTGTTTTCAGTGTATTTATTCAAATTTAAGCTATTTTTTAATTGATTTTTGCATATTTAAGGCTGCTTTTGGTGTATTTTATCTGGTTTTAAAGGGATTTTTTATTCACGTTTGTCTATTTAAGGCTGCTTTTAGTGTATTTTATCTGGTTTAAGGTGGACTGTTTTACTGGTGCACTAGTTTGCTAGTCTGGATTAGGGTTAGGGTCTGGGTCAGGGTTAAAGTTAGGGTCAAGGTCAGGTTCAGGGTCAGGTTCAGGGTCAGGTTCATGGTCAGGGTTGGGTTCACTGGTTAACTGGTGAGCCTGATAACTGGTTGACTGGTTAACTAGTTCACTGGTTAACTAGTTCACTGGTTAACTGGTTGACTAGTTAACTGTTTTACTGGTTGACAGTTTCACTGGTTTACTGGTTAACTAGCTCACTGGTTGACTGGTTTAACTGGTTGACTGGTTAACTGTCTCATTGTTGACTGTTTAACTGGTTGACTGTTTAACTGGTTGACTGGTTAACTGTCTCATTGTTGACTGTTTAACTGTCTCACTGGTTGACTGTTTAACTGGTTGACTGGTTATCTGTCTCAGTGGTTGACTGGTTAACTGTGTTACTGGTTGACTGTTTCACTGTTTGACTGCTTAACTATCTTACTGGTTGACTGTTTAACTGGTTGACTGGTTCAATTGGGTCAAGTGGATGCCACTTGTGTGGGTATGGAGCTCCACATGTTTGTATTTTGTATGCAGTTGTGAATAAAGTAATCCCAGCCATATGAATGCATTTTAAGTGTTGATTGTAGGTGTCAGCTGATGGTCAGTTGATGGCAGGGCACACAAGGAATGAGTGTGACATTTCCACCTGTGGGGAGTTGAGATGAAGCCACTGAGCGATGAGTGCATGTTGTCTTTATGGTGGGAGCAAAGTTGGTCTGGGAGAAAAAAGGTGACTGTGACACAGGAGAAGAACCAAACCCAACACAGAGTGGTCTGAGGGCGGATTCGAACCGGCGACCTTCTGTTTACGAGGCGAAAAAGCTACCAGCTGCGCCACGGGGGCTGCAATCGACGCTTTTAGATTCTACTGTATATAAAGGGGTCACCCTTTTCCAGTAAAATACTGGCAGTGTCCAGTGTTTTTTTTCAAATTTAAAGTGGGGTTTTATGTACCTTTTCTAGGTTTAAGGCTGTTTTCAGTGTATTTATTCAAATTTAAGCTATTTTTTAATTGATTTTTGCATATTTAAGGCTGCTTTTGGTGTATTTTATCTGGTTTTAAAGGGATTTTTTATTCACGTTTGTCTATTTAAGGCTGCTTTTAGTGTATTTTATCTGGTTTAAGGTGGACTGTTTTACTGGTGCACTAGTTTGCTAGTCTGGATTAGGGTTAGGGTCTGGGTCAGGGTTAAAGTTAGGGTCAAGGTCAGGTTCAGGGTCAGGTTCAGGGTCAGGTTCAGGGTCAGGGTTGGGTTCACTGGTTAACTGGTGAGCTGGATAACTGGTTGACTGGTTAACTAGTTCACTGGTTAACTAGTTCACTGGTTAACTGGTTGACTAGTTAACTGTTTTACTGGTTGACAGTTTCACTGGTTTACTGGTTAACTAGCTCACTGGTTGACTGGTTTAACTGGTTGACTGTTTAACTGGTTGACTGGTTAACTGTCTCATTGTTGACTGTTTAACTGTCTCACTGGTTGACTGTTTAACTGGTTGACTGGTTATCTGTCTCAGTGGTTGACTGGTTAACTGTGTTACTGGTTGACTGTTTCACTGTTTGACTGCTTAACTATCTTACTGGTTGACTGTTTAACTGGTTGACTGGTTCAATTGGGTCAAGTGGATGCCACTTGTGTGGGTATGGAGCTCCACATGTTTGTATTTTGTATGCAGTTGTGAATAAAGTAATCCCAGCCATATGAATGCATTTTAAGTGTTGATTGTAGGTGTCAGCTGATGGTCAGTTGATGGCAGGGCACACAAGGAATGAGTGTGACATTTCCACCTGTGGGGAGTTGAGATGAAGCCACTGAGCGATGAGTGCATCTTGTCTTTATGGTGGGAGCAAAGTTGGTCTGGGAGAAAAAAGGTGACTGTGACACAGGAGAAGAACCAAACCCAACACAGAGTGGTCTGAGGGCGGATTCGAACCGGCGACCTTCTGTTTACGAGGCGAAAAAGCTACCAGCTGCGCCACGGGGGCTGCAATCGACGCTTTTAGATTCTACTGTATATAAAGGGGTCACCCTTTTCCAGTAAAATACTGGCAGTGTCCAGTGTTTTTTTTCAAATTTAAAGTGGGGTTTTATGTACCTTTTCTAGGTTTAAGGCTGTTTTCAGTGTATTTATTCAAATTTAAGCTATTTTTTAATTGATTTTTGCATATTTAAGGCTGCTTTTGGTGTATTTTATCTGGTTTTAAAGGGATTTTTTATTCACGTTTGTCTATTTAAGGCTGCTTTTAGTGTATTTTATCTGGTTTAAGGTGGACTGTTTTACTGGTGCACTAGTTTGCTAGTCTGGATTAGGGTTAGGGTCTGGGTCAGGGTTAAAGTTAGGGTCAAGGTCAGGTTCAGGGTCAGGTTCAGGGTCAGGTTCATGGTCAGGGTTGGGTTCACTGGTTAACTGGTGAGCCTGATAACTGGTTGACTGGTTAACTAGTTCACTGGTTAACTAGTTCACTGGTTAACTGGTTGACTAGTTAACTGTTTTACTGGTTGACAGTTTCACTGGTTTACTGGTTAACTAGCTCACTGGTTGACTGGTTTAACTGGTTGACTGGTTAACTGTCTCATTGTTGACTGTTTAACTGGTTGACTGTTTAACTGGTTGACTGGTTAACTGTCTCATTGTTGACTGTTTAACTGTCTCACTGGTTGACTGTTTAACTGGTTGACTGGTTATCTGTCTCAGTGGTTGACTGGTTAACTGTGTTACTGGTTGACTGTTTCACTGTTTGACTGCTTAACTATCTTACTGGTTGACTGTTTAACTGGTTGACTGGTTCAATTGGGTCAAGTGGATGCCACTTGTGTGGGTATGGAGCTCCACATGTTTGTATTTTGTATGCAGTTGTGAATAAAGTAATCCCAGCCATATGAATGCATTTTAAGTGTTGATTGTAGGTGTCAGCTGATGGTCAGTTGATGGCAGGGCACACAAGGAATGAGTGTGACATTTCCACCTGTGGGGAGTTGAGATGAAGCCACTGAGCGATGAGTGCATCTTGTCTTTATGGTGGGAGCAAAGTTGGTCTGGGAGAAAAAAGGTGACTGTGACACAGGAGAAGAACCAAACCCAACACAGAGTGGTCTGAGGGCGGATTCGAACCGGCGACCTTCTGTTTACGAGGCGAAAAAGCTACCAGCTGCGCCACGGGGGCTGCAATCGACGCTTTTAGATTCTACTGTATATAAAGGGGTCACCCTTTTCCAGTAAAATACTGGCAGTGTCCAGTGTTTTTTTTCAAATTTAAAGTGGGGTTTTATGTACCTTTTCTAGGTTTAAGGCTGTTTTCAGTGTATTTATTCAAATTTAAGCTATTTTTTAATTGATTTTTGCATATTTAAGGCTGCTTTTGGTGTATTTTATCTGGTTTTAAAGGGATTTTTTATTCACGTTTGTCTATTTAAGGCTGCTTTTAGTGTATTTTATCTGGTTTAAGGTGGACTGTTTTACTGGTGCACTAGTTTGCTAGTCTGGATTAGGGTTAGGGTCTGGGTCAGGGTTAAAGTTAGGGTCAAGGTCAGGTTCAGGGTCAGGTTCAGGGTCAGGTTCATGGTCAGGGTTGGGTTCACTGGTTAACTGGTGAGCTGGATAACTGGTTGACTGGTTAACTAGTTCACTGGTTAACTAGTTCACTGGTTAACTGGTTGACTAGTTAACTGTTTTACTGGTTGACAGTTTCACTGGTTTACTGGTTAACTAGCTCACTGGTTGACTGGTTTAACTGGTTGACTGGTTAACTGTCTCATTGTTGACTGTTTAACTGGTTGACTGTTTAACTGGTTGACTGGTTAACTGTCTCATTGTTGACTGTTTAACTGTCTCACTGGTTGACTGTTTAACTGGTTGACTGGTTATCTGTCTCAGTGGTTGACTGGTTAACTGTGTTACTGGTTGACTGTTTCACTGTTTGACTGCTTAACTATCTTACTGGTTGACTGTTTAACTGGTTGACTGGTTCAATTGGGTCAAGTGGATGCCACTTGTGTGGGTATGGAGCTCCACATGTTTGTATTTTGTATGCAGTTGTGAATAAAGTAATCCCAGCCATATGAATGCATTTTAAGTGTTGATTGTAGGTGTCAGCTGATGGTCAGTTGATGGCAGGGCACACAAGGAATGAGTGTGACATTTCCACCTGTGGGGAGTTGAGATGAAGCCACTGAGCGATGAGTGCATCTTGTCTTTATGGTGGGAGCAAAGTTGGTCTGGGAGAAAAAAGGTGACTGTGACACAGGAGAAGAACCAAACCCAACACAGAGTGGTCTGAGGGCGGATTCGAACCGGCGACCTTCTGTTTACGAGGCGAAAAAGCTACCAGCTGCGCCACGGGGGCTGCAATCGACGCTTTTAGATTCTACTGTATATAAAGGGGTCACCCTTTTCCAGTAAAATACTGGCAGTGTCCAGTGTTTTTTTTCAAATTTAAAGTGGGGTTTTATGTACCTTTTCTAGGTTTAAGGCTGTTTTCAGTGTATTTATTCAAATTTAAGCTATTTTTTAATTGATTTTTGCATATTTAAGGCTGCTTTTGGTGTATTTTATCTGGTTTTAAAGGGATTTTTTATTCACGTTTGTCTATTTAAGGCTGCTTTTAGTGTATTTTATCTGGTTTAAGGTGGACTGTTTTACTGGTGCACTAGTTTGCTAGTCTGGATTAGGGTTAGGGTCTGGGTCAGGGTTAAAGTTAGGGTCAAGGTCAGGTTCAGGGTCAGGTTCAGGGTCAGGTTCATGGTCAGGGTTGGGTTCACTGGTTAACTGGTGAGCCGGATAACTGGTTGACTGGTTAACTAGTTCACTGGTTAACTAGTTCACTGGTTAACTGGTTGACTAGTTAACTGTTTTACTGGTTGACAGTTTCACTGGTTTACTGGTTAACTAGCTCACTGGTTGACTGGTTTAACTGGTTGACTGGTTAACTGTCTCATTGTTGACTGTTTAACTGGTTGACTGTTTAACTGGTTGACTGGTTAACTGTCTCATTGTTGACTGTTTAACTGTCTCACTGGTTGACTGTTTAACTGGTTGACTGGTTATCTGTCTCAGTGGTTGACTGGTTAACTGTGTTACTGGTTGACTGTTTCACTGTTTGACTGCTTAACTATCTTACTGGTTGACTGTTTAACTGGTTGACTGGTTCAATTGGGTCAAGTGGATGCCACTTGTGTGGGTATGGAGCTCCACATGTTTGTATTTTGTATGCAGTTGTGAATAAAGTAATCCCAGCCATATGAATGCATTTTAAGTGTTGATTGTAGGTGTCAGCTGATGGTCAGTTGATGGCAGGGCACACAAGGAATGAGTGTGACATTTCCACCTGTGGGGAGTTGAGATGAAGCCACTGAGCGATGAGTGCATCTTGTCTTTATGGTGGGAGCAAAGTTGGTCTGGGAGAAAAAAGGTGACTGTGACACAGGAGAAGAACCAAACCCAACACAGAGTGGTCTGAGGGCGGATTCGAACCGGCGACCTTCTGTTTACGAGGCGAAAAAGCTACCAGCTGCGCCACGGGGGCTGCAATCGACGCTTTTAGATTCTACTGTATATAAAGGGGTCACCCTTTTCCAGTAAAATACTGGCAGTGTCCAGTGTTTTTTTTCAAATTTAAAGTGGGGTTTTATGTACCTTTTCTAGGTTTAAGGCTGTTTTCAGTGTATTTATTCAAATTTAAGCTATTTTTTAATTGATTTTTGCATATTTAAGGCTGCTTTTGGTGTATTTTATCTGGTTTTAAAGGGATTTTTTATTCACGTTTGTCTATTTAAGGCTGCTTTTAGTGTATTTTATCTGGTTTAAGGTGGACTGTTTTACTGGTGCACTAGTTTGCTAGTCTGGATTAGGGTTAGGGTCTGGGTCAGGGTTAAAGTTAGGGTCAAGGTCAGGTTCAGGGTCAGGTTCAGGGTCAGGTTCATGGTCAGGGTTGGGTTCACTGGTTAACTGGTGAGCTGGATAACTGGTTGACTGGTTAACTAGTTCACTGGTTAACTAGTTCACTGGTTAACTGGTTGACTAGTTAACTGTTTTACTGGTTGACAGTTTCACTGGTTTACTGGTTAACTAGCTCACTGGTTGACTGGTTTAACTGGTTGACTGGTTAACTGTCTCATTGTTGACTGTTTAACTGGTTGACTGTTTAACTGGTTGACTGGTTAACTGTCTCATTGTTGACTGTTTAACTGTCTCACTGGTTGACTGTTTAACTGGTTGACTGGTTATCTGTCTCAGTGGTTGACTGGTTAACTGTGTTACTGGTTGACTGTTTCACTGTTTGACTGCTTAACTATCTTACTGGTTGACTGTTTAACTGGTTGACTGGTTCAATTGGGTCAAGTGGATGCCACTTGTGTGGGTATGGAGCTCCACATGTTTGTATTTTGTATGCAGTTGTGAATAAAGTAATCCCAGCCATATGAATGCATTTTAAGTGTTGATTGTAGGTGTCAGCTGATGGTCAGTTGATGGCAGGGCACACAAGGAATGAGTGTGACATTTCCACCTGTGGGGAGTTGAGATGAAGCCACTGAGCGATGAGTGCATCTTGTCTTTATGGTGGGAGCAAAGTTGGTCTGGGAGAAAAAAGGTGACTGTGACACAGGAGAAGAACCAAACCCAACACAGAGTGGTCTGAGGGCGGATTCGAACCGGCGACCTTCTGTTTACGAGGCGAAAAAGCTACCAGCTGCGCCACGGGGGCTGCAATCGACGCTTTTAGATTCTACTGTATATAAAGGGGTCACCCTTTTCCAGTAAAATACTGGCAGTGTCCAGTGTTTTTTTTCAAATTTAAAGTGGGGTTTTATGTACCTTTTCTAGGTTTAAGGCTGTTTTCAGTGTATTTATTCAAATTTAAGCTATTTTTTAATTGATTTTTGCATATTTAAGGCTGCTTTTGGTGTATTTTATCTGGTTTTAAAGGGATTTTTTATTCACGTTTGTCTATTTAAGGCTGCTTTTAGTGTATTTTATCTGGTTTAAGGTGGACTGTTTTACTGGTGCACTAGTTTGCTAGTCTGGATTAGGGTTAGGGTCTGGGTCAGGGTTAAAGTTAGGGTCAAGGTCAGGTTCAGGGTCAGGTTCAGGGTCAGGTTCATGGTCAGGGTTGGGTTCACTGGTTAACTGGTGAGCCGGATAACTGGTTGACTGGTTAACTAGTTCACTGGTTAACTAGTTCACTGGTTAACTGGTTGACTAGTTAACTGTTTTACTGGTTGACAGTTTCACTGGTTTACTGGTTAACTAGCTCACTGGTTGACTGGTTTAACTGGTTGACTGGTTAACTGTCTCATTGTTGACTGTTTAACTGGTTGACTGTTTAACTGGTTGACTGGTTAACTGTCTCATTGTTGACTGTTTAACTGTCTCACTGGTTGACTGTTTAACTGGTTGACTGGTTATCTGTCTCAGTGGTTGACTGGTTAACTGTGTTACTGGTTGACTGTTTCACTGTTTGACTGCTTAACTATCTTACTGGTTGACTGTTTAACTGGTTGACTGGTTCAATTGGGTCAAGTGGATGCCACTTGTGTGGGTATGGAGCTCCACATGTTTGTATTTTGTATGCAGTTGTGAATAAAGTAATCCCAGCCATATGAATGCATTTTAAGTGTTGATTGTAGGTGTCAGCTGATGGTCAGTTGATGGCAGGGCACACAAGGAATGAGTGTGACATTTCCACCTGTGGGGAGTTGAGATGAAGCCACTGAGCGATGAGTGCATCTTGTCTTTATGGTGGGAGCAAAGTTGGTCTGGGAGAAAAAAGGTGACTGTGACACAGGAGAAGAACCAAACCCAACACAGAGTGGTCTGAGGGCGGATTCGAACCGGCGACCTTCTGTTTACGAGGCGAAAAAGCTACCAGCTGCGCCACGGGGGCTGCAATCGACGCTTTTAGATTCTACTGTATATAAAGGGGTCACCCTTTTCCAGTAAAATACTGGCAGTGTCCAGTGTTTTTTTTCAAATTTAAAGTGGGGTTTTATGTACCTTTTCTAGGTTTAAGGCTGTTTTCAGTGTATTTATTCAAATTTAAGCTATTTTTTAATTGATTTTTGCATATTTAAGGCTGCTTTTGGTGTATTTTATCTGGTTTTAAAGGGATTTTTTATTCACGTTTGTCTATTTAAGGCTGCTTTTAGTGTATTTTATCTGGTTTAAGGTGGACTGTTTTACTGGTGCACTAGTTTGCTAGTCTGGATTAGGGTTAGGGTCTGGGTCAGGGTTAAAGTTAGGGTCAAGGTCAGGTTCAGGGTCAGGTTCAGGGTCAGGTTCATGGTCAGGGTTGGGTTCACTGGTTAACTGGTGAGCCTGATAACTGGTTGACTGGTTAACTAGTTCACTGGTTAACTAGTTCACTGGTTAACTGGTTGACTAGTTAACTGTTTTACTGGTTGACAGTTTCACTGGTTTACTGGTTAACTAGCTCACTGGTTGACTGGTTTAACTGGTTGACTGGTTAACTGTCTCATTGTTGACTGTTTAACTGGTTGACTGTTTAACTGGTTGACTGGTTAACTGTCTCATTGTTGACTGTTTAACTGTCTCACTGGTTGACTGTTTAACTGGTTGACTGGTTATCTGTCTCAGTGGTTGACTGGTTAACTGTGTTACTGGTTGACTGTTTCACTGTTTGACTGCTTAACTATCTTACTGGTTGACTGTTTAACTGGTTGACTGGTTCAATTGGGTCAAGTGGATGCCACTTGTGTGGGTATGGAGCTCCACATGTTTGTATTTTGTATGCAGTTGTGAATAAAGTAATCCCAGCCATATGAATGCATTTTAAGTGTTGATTGTAGGTGTCAGCTGATGGTCAGTTGATGGCAGGGCACACAAGGAATGAGTGTGACATTTCCACCTGTGGGGAGTTGAGATGAAGCCACTGAGCGATGAGTGCATCTTGTCTTTATGGTGGGAGCAAAGTTGGTCTGGGAGAAAAAAGGTGACTGTGACACAGGAGAAGAACCAAACCCAACACAGAGTGGTCTGAGGGCGGATTCGAACCGGCGACCTTCTGTTTACGAGGCGAAAAAGCTACCAGCTGCGCCACGGGGGCTGCAATCGACGCTTTTAGATTCTACTGTATATAAAGGGGTCACCCTTTTCCAGTAAAATACTGGCAGTGTCCAGTGTTTTTTTTCAAATTTAAAGTGGGGTTTTATGTACCTTTTCTAGGTTTAAGGCTGTTTTCAGTGTATTTATTCAAATTTAAGCTATTTTTTAATTGATTTTTGCATATTTAAGGCTGCTTTTGGTGTATTTTATCTGGTTTTAAAGGGATTTTTTATTCACGTTTGTCTATTTAAGGCTGCTTTTAGTGTATTTTATCTGGTTTAAGGTGGACTGTTTTACTGGTGCACTAGTTTGCTAGTCTGGATTAGGGTTAGGGTCTGGGTCAGGGTTAAAGTTAGGGTCAAGGTCAGGTTCAGGGTCAGGTTCAGGGTCAGGTTCAGGGTCAGGGTTGGGTTCACTGGTTAACTGGTGAGCTGGATAACTGCTTGACTGGTTAACTAGTTCACTGGTTAACTAGTTCACTGGTTAACTGGTTGACTAGTTAACTGTTTTACTGGTTGACAGTTTCACTGGTTTACTGGTTAACTAGCTCACTGGTTGACTGGTTTAACTGGTTGACTGGTTAACTGTCTCATTGTTGACTGTTTAACTGGTTGACTGTTTAACTGGTTGACTGGTTAACTGTCTCATTGTTGACTGTTTAACTGTCTCACTGGTTGACTGTTTAACTGGTTGACTGGTTATCTGTCTCAGTGGTTGACTGGTTAACTGTGTTACTGGTTGACTGTTTCACTGTTTGACTGCTTAACTATCTTACTGGTTGACTGTTTAACTGGTTGACTGGTTCAATTGGGTCAAGTGGATGCCACTTGTGTGGGTATGGAGCTCCACATGTTTGTATTTTGTATGCAGTTGTGAATAAAGTAATCCCAGCCATATGAATGCATTTTAAGTGTTGATTGTAGGTGTCAGCTGATGGTCAGTTGATGGCAGGGCACACAAGGAATGAGTGTGACATTTCCACCTGTGGGGAGTTGAGATGAAGCCACTGAGCGATGAGTGCATGTTGTCTTTATGGTGGGAGCAAAGTTGGTCTGGGAGAAAAAAGGTGACTGTGACACAGGAGAAGAACCAAACCCAACACAGAGTGGTCTGAGGGCGGATTCGAACCGGCGACCTTCTGTTTACGAGGCGAAAAAGCTACCAGCTGCGCCACGGGGGCTGCAATCGACGCTTTTAGATTCTACTGTATATAAAGGGGTCACCCTTTTCCAGTAAAATACTGGCAGTGTCCAGTGTTTTTTTTCAAATTTAAAGTGGGGTTTTATGTACCTTTTCTAGGTTTAAGGCTGTTTTCAGTGTATTTATTCAAATTTAAGCTATTTTTTAATTGATTTTTGCATATTTAAGGCTGCTTTTGGTGTATTTTATCTGGTTTTAAAGGGATTTTTTATTCACGTTTGTCTATTTAAGGCTGCTTTTAGTGTATTTTATCTGGTTTAAGGTGGACTGTTTTACTGGTGCACTAGTTTGCTAGTCTGGATTAGGGTTAGGGTCTGGGTCAGGGTTAAAGTTAGGGTCAAGGTCAGGTTCAGGGTCAGGTTCAGGGTCAGGTTCATGGTCAGGGTTGGGTTCACTGGTTAACTGGTGAGCCTGATAACTGGTTGACTGGTTAACTAGTTCACTGGTTAACTAGTTCACTGGTTAACTGGTTGACTAGTTAACTGTTTTACTGGTTGACAGTTTCACTGGTTTACTGGTTAACTAGCTCACTGGTTGACTGGTTTAACTGGTTGACTGGTTAACTGTCTCATTGTTGACTGTTTAACTGGTTGACTGTTTAACTGGTTGACTGGTTAACTGTCTCATTGTTGACTGTTTAACTGTCTCACTGGTTGACTGTTTAACTGGTTGACTGGTTATCTGTCTCAGTGGTTGACTGGTTAACTGTGTTACTGGTTGACTGTTTCACTGTTTGACTGCTTAACTATCTTACTGGTTGACTGTTTAACTGGTTGACTGGTTCAATTGGGTCAAGTGGATGCCACTTGTGTGGGTATGGAGCTCCACATGTTTGTATTTTGTATGCAGTTGTGAATAAAGTAATCCCAGCCATATGAATGCATTTTAAGTGTTGATTGTAGGTGTCAGCTGATGGTCAGTTGATGGCAGGGCACACAAGGAATGAGTGTGACATTTCCACCTGTGGGGAGTTGAGATGAAGCCACTGAGCGATGAGTGCATCTTGTCTTTATGGTGGGAGCAAAGTTGGTCTGGGAGAAAAAAGGTGACTGTGACACAGGAGAAGAACCAAACCCAACACAGAGTGGTCTGAGGGCGGATTCGAACCGGCGACCTTCTGTTTACGAGGCGAAAAAGCTACCAGCTGCGCCACGGGGGCTGCAATCGACGCTTTTAGATTCTACTGTATATAAAGGGGTCACCCTTTTCCAGTAAAATACTGGCAGTGTCCAGTGTTTTTTTTCAAATTTAAAGTGGGGTTTTATGTACCTTTTCTAGGTTTAAGGCTGTTTTCAGTGTATTTATTCAAATTTAAGCTATTTTTTAATTGATTTTTGCATATTTAAGGCTGCTTTTGGTGTATTTTATCTGGTTTTAAAGGGATTTTTTATTCACGTTTGTCTATTTAAGGCTGCTTTTAGTGTATTTTATCTGGTTTAAGGTGGACTGTTTTACTGGTGCACTAGTTTGCTAGTCTGGATTAGGGTTAGGGTCTGGGTCAGGGTTAAAGTTAGGGTCAAGGTCAGGTTCAGGGTCAGGTTCAGGGTCAGGTTCAGGGTCAGGGTTGGGTTCACTGGTTAACTGGTGAGCTGGATAACTGGTTGACTGGTTAACTAGTTCACTGGTTAACTAGTTCACTGGTTAACTGGTTGACTAGTTAACTGTTTTACTGGTTGACAGTTTCACTGGTTTACTGGTTAACTAGCTCACTGGTTGACTGGTTTAACTGGTTGACTGTTTAACTGGTTGACTGGTTAACTGTCTCATTGTTGACTGTTTAACTGTCTCACTGGTTGACTGTTTAACTGGTTGACTGGTTATCTGTCTCAGTGGTTGACTGGTTAACTGTGTTACTGGTTGACTGTTTCACTGTTTGACTGCTTAACTATCTTACTGGTTGACTGTTTAACTGGTTGACTGGTTCAATTGGGTCAAGTGGATGCCACTTGTGTGGGTATGGAGCTCCACATGTTTGTATTTTGTATGCAGTTGTGAATAAAGTAATCCCAGCCATATGAATGCATTTTAAGTGTTGATTGTAGGTGTCAGCTGATGGTCAGTTGATGGCAGGGCACACAAGGAATGAGTGTGACATTTCCACCTGTGGGGAGTTGAGATGAAGCCACTGAGCGATGAGTGCATGTTGTCTTTATGGTGGGAGCAAAGTTGGTCTGGGAGAAAAAAGGTGACTGTGACACAGGAGAAGAACCAAACCCAACACAGAGTGGTCTGAGGGCGGATTCGAACCGGCGACCTTCTGTTTACGAGGCGAAAAAGCTACCAGCTGCGCCACGGGGGCTGCAATCGACGCTTTTAGATTCTACTGTATATAAAGGGGTCACCCTTTTCCAGTAAAATACTGGCAGTGTCCAGTGTTTTTTTTCAAATTTAAAGTGGGGTTTTATGTACCTTTTCTAGGTTTAAGGCTGTTTTCAGTGTATTTATTCAAATTTAAGCTATTTTTTAATTGATTTTTGCATATTTAAGGCTGCTTTTGGTGTATTTTATCTGGTTTTAAAGGGATTTTTTATTCACGTTTGTCTATTTAAGGCTGCTTTTAGTGTATTTTATCTGGTTTAAGGTGGACTGTTTTACTGGTGCACTAGTTTGCTAGTCTGGATTAGGGTTAGGGTCTGGGTCAGGGTTAAAGTTAGGGTCAAGGTCAGGTTCAGGGTCAGGTTCAGGGTCAGGTTCATGGTCAGGGTTGGGTTCACTGGTTAACTGGTGAGCCTGATAACTGGTTGACTGGTTAACTAGTTCACTGGTTAACTAGTTCACTGGTTAACTGGTTGACTAGTTAACTGTTTTACTGGTTGACAGTTTCACTGGTTTACTGGTTAACTAGCTCACTGGTTGACTGGTTTAACTGGTTGACTGGTTAACTGTCTCATTGTTGACTGTTTAACTGGTTGACTGTTTAACTGGTTGACTGGTTAACTGTCTCATTGTTGACTGTTTAACTGTCTCACTGGTTGACTGTTTAACTGGTTGACTGGTTATCTGTCTCAGTGGTTGACTGGTTAACTGTGTTACTGGTTGACTGTTTCACTGTTTGACTGCTTAACTATCTTACTGGTTGACTGTTTAACTGGTTGACTGGTTCAATTGGGTCAAGTGGATGCCACTTGTGTGGGTATGGAGCTCCACATGTTTGTATTTTGTATGCAGTTGTGAATAAAGTAATCCCAGCCATATGAATGCATTTTAAGTGTTGATTGTAGGTGTCAGCTGATGGTCAGTTGATGGCAGGGCACACAAGGAATGAGTGTGACATTTCCACCTGTGGGGAGTTGAGATGAAGCCACTGAGCGATGAGTGCATCTTGTCTTTATGGTGGGAGCAAAGTTGGTCTGGGAGAAAAAAGGTGACTGTGACACAGGAG
>CM035799.1:46638318-46695960 GCA_020466265.1 Siphamia tubifer | reverse complement strand
ATTGTAGAAATCTTCATTCTGCATCGTTTGGTACCAATCTGAAGGTTCTGCGACCTTGACCTTTGACCTTTACTCAAATGGATCATTGTATCTGATACTCATTAGCTACATGTATATGTCATGGTTTTATCTACAGATTCATTGACTTATAACATATGACTCTTAATCAATCAATCTGAGTATCCATGAATAATCAGTGTCAATGTTAACTTTAATGATTTATTTACTGTATTTTCACACTATAAGGTGAACTGGATTATAAGGAGCATTAAGTGAAGATAAACACTAACAATAACTATAAACATTGTTGAGTTGGAACAAAACAAAACACTCTGATTCTGATAAATTCAAGTTTAAAAGAGTCTAAATTCTGAGATAAAAATTCTAAATTATGTTAAAAAGTCACAATTATGAGATTAAAGGTCAACATTTCCAGTCACTCAGCACAACTAGAATTAATCCCTATTTTATTCTCACCATCAGTAAATGAAAGTCTTTCCAGTTCACCTTATAGTCCAGTAAATACACTATCTTAATGTTCTAATTCTGTGAGACTTGGTGCCACCAGGACAACTGGTGCCCTAGGCGACCGCCTAGTCTGACTATGACTAACACTGACCCTGCTCACATCCTCACTCATCATGTAGAGTGACATTTGTATCATTTGTATCTGTATTTTGTTACAGCTGTTATTTTCCTTTCATCCTTTTCCCACAGTCTCACGTCTTTAACTACAAAAAAAACTGACCTCTTCCTTTTAATCATCTCTGCTCAAGTATTATTTTTAAACCTGTCAAATTATTATTAACATTTTTCATTATATTAATGATTGTGCTTTTTAGTTGATATGGTCTGTCTGTCTGTCTGTCTGTCTGTCTGTCTGTCTGTCTGTCTGTCTGTCCTGGAAAGAGAATAAAGTGAAGGTTGAAGTGACCATATTTGGACTATGTCCCAGGTGGAGTCTCACAGTCACACATAAACTGCTACGTTTCCCTTTCAGGAGGAAAACTGGGCGGGGCTGATGTTAGCAAGCCCCGCCCCCCCAGGTAGGGCCCAATCAGGAGAATGGATGAAGTCCAACCCATGTGATCTGGGTGGAGACTCCCAGGGTTTGGTGGAAATAAGGGGGAGTTGAACCATACTTTTAATGTTCAATAGAATCAGCTGATTCTTCTATTTTTAACCTGAGACCAGAACTCATTTTTGACTGAACCACAATTTGTCTGTGGAGCTTCCGATCAATGAACACGAAATTCCTAATCAGGTTTCTTTGGGTTCATTTTGATTATTAATGATCAAAATGCTTTATGTTGGTTTATTGTTCTGTTTGTATGGGGGGGGGTTGGACGCAAACTTCCTACAAAATACGCAAAAATTTAAAAAAAAATGCAGAGAAAAACCATAAAACATCCTAAAGTTCAGTAAAATCACCAAAAAGTGACAAAAACTTCAAAATATATTCATTTTTTTCCTAAACTCCACAGAAGAACATTTACTAATATGAGTATTTTCGTTGTAGAGCAGTGTTACTGTCCTATTATTTATTAACAGAGGTGGTCAAAGTACTCCCATTCTGTACACAAGTAGAAGTACAGGTACTTATGTGAAAAAATACTCTGGTTAAAGTGATTCAACTTTTGTGGATATGGACAGGAAATTTATAATTGAGATAAAAAGTCATCATGAGATTTAAAAAAAAAAAAGAATTTAAGATAATTGTGCAATTAAAGTTCTGAGATAAAAAGTCAAAGTTGTGAGATAGTTATATAATTATAATATATAAAGTCACTGATTTTCCCTCTGAAGTGACTCATTTCCATCCTGTTTGTTTAGTTTGTAAAAGTAATGAGTGTAAAGAGTATAAAGTACAAATATTTATATTATATATATATATATATATATATATATGTGTGTGTGTGTGTGTGTGTGTACAAATGTAATTTAATGGTGATATCTGCAGCATTTATTGAGTTATAGCATGATATGCCTGTGTGGACACACACACACACACACACACACAGACACACACACACACACACACACAGACAGACACACACACACACACACAGACACACACACAGACACACACACACACATACAGACACACACACACACACACACACACACACACAGACACACACACACACACACAGACACACACACACACACACACACACACATACAGACACACACACACACACACACACACACAGACAGATACTTAAGTCACTTGAATATTTTTTCGTTGACGGAGGTTTTTCAGTTGTAGCACAAATGGTATATTACACAAAACTACAATAAAAAGACTTTTCAGAACAGAATATGGAGAACATTGACAAACCTAAGCATCGAAATGAAGAAAAACTAATTAAAATTAGTAAAAAAATTAACAAAGCGAGATGCAACCTATTTAAGAATGAACAAAAACAGAATGAATTCATTAAAAATTTTTACAAAAGAATAAATTAATTAAAAAATTAACAAAAACAAAAGAAATTCAATGAAAAATTAACAAACTGAGGCAAATTAATTTGAAAATGAACAAAATCTGAAAGAAAATGAACAAAAATCTAATCATTAGACAAGCAGACAGACAGGATAATGTTGTAATAAATGGTGATAAAGTTCTTACCACAGGTTACATAGAGAGAAAATAATTGGGATTATGTTCAGATTTCACTTAAAAAGTCCGTTTTTTGGAAGGTAATAATCTGCCAATGTAATCTTAGTATGATGATTAAAATGACTTTTGAATTTAATATAGAAAAATATATGTGATTTATAGTAAAAATAACAAATTTAGAAAATAATAAAATAATAAATGGTGATAAATTGCTAACAAAAACGTTAAACAGAAAAAAATGGGTTTACAATCAGACTTGACTTAAAGAGTCAGTTTTTTTGGGGATAATAATCTTCAACTGTAATGTTAGTGTGATGATTAAACTAGATGAATGTGAGAAAATACCAGATTTTTACTGAAAACAATGCAATGATAAATCATTTAGTGTGTGGTCTTTATGGGTTACGAGTGTTTTTATCTGTTTCTTCTGTCGATTTAAACAAACACATACAGAGGAGGTACAACTGCACAGGGCTTGTTTTTTTATCCTCCACGAGTGAAAAAGACAATATCTACTGATTTAAACAGTGAATAAGGACAACTGTGAGGTAATGCTGCCCTCTGCAGGAACATCTGTGCATTACACCTTTAAAAACCACACAATACAAGTGGACATGTCCACCACAGGAGACACATTTAGTCCATTCTGTTATATTATTCCTCCCAGGATGACCCTTACTAAACACTAAGGGTGCGAGGGGGGGTCCGTCTATCATTCATTCATATGTTTTTAAAAATAAAACAACAAAATTTGTTGTTTCCAAAACCAACATGAAAAACTGATAACTGATTTTTCCATTTTCCTTAAATAAAATAATCCTTAAAATAAACAAACTACTCAATGAAATGAAGTGAAATGACCAAAATATTCTGTAAAATGAACAAAATAATCAATAAAATCAACAAAAATGTTCAGTAAAACAAATAAAAATAATCAATTAAATGAACAGAAATGACAAAAATATTCTGTAAAATGAAGAAAATAATCAATAATTGTTTAATTTTAGGTTTAATTCAACACCTTGAACAGTTTTAATAAAAACAAGTGTACTGTAAAGACAATAAAGTGAATGTTGTTAAAGTTCAAACATATTCTTCTTCATTATAACTACATTTTCACTTATTCAGATAATATTCTCTATTTTTATATTAGATTTTTTCATCCTTTTATTAGATTTTGATCCAGATTATTCCAGACATTATTCCCTCTAACACAGAAACACTGGTTTTTAAAATGTTCCTAAAAATTATAATAGAAATTAATTTTAGACAAACACAGAGGGCTGGAAAATAACAGTTTCATTCTCAACTTTATTATTACACCTCTGCTTCCATGCGATGAACATTTTCACTCTAGTGACTAAAGTAGAATATTCATTCAGACAAACTGTTTGTTAAAAGAAACTAATAACAAGTAGAGAAAAAATAAACAAAATATCCAGTAAAACAAAACAAAAAAATCATCAACATTTGCAAAAATGAAGAAAATATTCAGTAAAATGAACAGAATAATCAATAAAATTAGCAATAATGACCAAAATAATCAGTAAAAATTATTTTTTTGGTTTTGCTTAATACTTTTTTCTTTCCTTATTTAATAATGAAATAAATGAAAATGTTCACACACTAGTGACTAAAACACAATATTCATTCAGTTAAAATGTTTTTTTACAGGAAACTAATGAACAAGTAAAGAAAAAATAAATAGACGACAACTATAAAATTATTAATAATTTCTTTCTCCTTTTGTGCTGGTTTGGTTTTCTCCTCTTTTTCTGATCTACTTATTTTTTTATTTTTTTTTTATTGATGCTCAGCTTTCGGGGAGGACCGATGATGGTCACACACATGCTCTAAATAGTCTAGTATATGTCTGTAAGACTGGAATATGTACTGATCTGAAACACTGTTGACTCCCCCTCTGTGGGGTTAAAAGATATAATAAATAAATACATGAATAAAATAAGTGAATGAATAGAAAAATAAAATAAATAAAATAAAAAATAAGAGCAAAATGCAGACAACTTAGAAAAAAGAAAGAAAAAAAAGGGAAAAGAAGAAGAAGGAAGGAAAAAAGAAAACAATAAACAACAAAAAAAACTCTATTTGTTTACCTACTTTCCTATCTGCTCATTTGTTTTTAGTTGTTTTTTGTATATATGTCTATGTTTTGTACTTCAGTTATTGATTATTGGTATTGTTATTATTGTTATTATTTTATTTATCATCATTTTTGTACTATGCACTATATTACTATAAGATGAATTTAGGTTATTGTGGAAGTGAAGAAGGGGTAGAATTAAATAAACTTATGCTTCATCCTACTCCTTTTCGTACATGTCATTGTTATTATTATTATTGTTGTATTGATTATTGTTGCACTTTGCACATGTTCGAAATAAATCATTCAAATCAAATCAAAAATCAATAATAATAATAATAATAATAATAATAATAATAATAATAATAATAATAATAATAATAATAATAATAATAATAATAATAATAATAATAATAGCATCATGATCCAAATGTTAAATCTAGTGTAAGCTAACTCCAGTAGAAAAGTGTCTGCTGTCACTTCTCTTCCTTTTGTTTGGAATAAACTCCACTTTTCTGTCTCCATCACATCAGAACTTTAATAGTTTCATCATATTTTCTTTCCTTCATGATTTGAACCACATCTATGATTCACTTTCTTCCAATATTTTCACATAACTTGTTAGTTTTCACTCACATTTCACTGCTCGTGTCCTGGTTTCTTCTTCTTCTGTGGTAAATGTTCCACAGTAGGAACAGCGCCTCCACTTTTGGCTCATGTACACAAAAACATGGCGGCGCCTGTAACGTTAGCCTACGCTACGCTTTTCACTGGTTGTAACATGACAGGAATCATGATGTTGACATCAGTGGGGACATCATTTGATGACTTCCTCGCAAGAGACAGCAACGATAAATAAATAAATAAAAACACGGCTAAAATAATTACAATAACGTCTCATTTTGTTTTTGTCGACCAAAACTAAGAGACATTTTAGGAATGTTTTTTCAATTTATTTATTAAGACACATTTTGATTGGTTTTTATTGTTTATCTATAACTGTATTATATATTTAATGATAGTTATCGTCACAAGACCCACATTTACGTCTAGTTTGGTCTGATTTTTGTCACATGATAAAGGTTCGTTGACAATATTTAGTCACTATAAGGCGCACTGTTAACGAATGGGTTTTTTTAGATTCTTTATATATAAGTTGAACCGGATTAAAAAGAGCATTAGGTGAAGTTAAAATTATTAGATAAAAGTCAAAACTCCCAGTCACTAAGCACAACTGCAATATGTGACCCCCCACCACCAAACCAGGCATAAGTGGCGCTGAGCCGTTCAGAGCTACAGCCAAATTTAGGCTGGAAGGTGATTTGTTATTAGTGTTTACACCTTATCAAAAAACGGTACCTTAACACCTCTATGTTCACTTCCTGTGGTCATTACATTGAAATCCAATCAATAAAGGTGTTTATTGAGTCAATTATTTAAGCGGTGACAAAAGTTCAGGTATTGCTGAGCAAAGACAAAGACGACTTCCACCTCTTTTCGCCGAACAAAACGATCTCCGTTCCGTGGGTAAACACCCAAGTGTTTGGTACGAGGTAAAAGCTTATATTGAATGTTCTGTCCAATGGTGTAAGCCAAATGATTATAATACGTCACACTTCTGTCCTATTATTATAATATATAAAACTTCTGTGACATGTCCATCAGAGTGTCCTTTAACATCTGTCAACAATTTGTGTCAATCGGATACAAATTATTATGCGTTGCTAAGGACTTCCTACCCCAAAACAGTCCAAAACTTTAACGGACAATATCTAAAAATATGCAAATTGTAAAATATGTCCAAATGTGGATATTAAAATGACCATAACTTTGGTTCTACTTGTGATAGAAACATCATTTTTTCACCATCTTAAACCTTAGTTTCCACTCTACCAAGATACACACATAACTCTGTTTGGATTTACACACACTTATGCCTGGTTTACTGGTGGTGGGTCACATATATATATATATATATATATATATATATATATATATACCGTAATTTCCGGACTATAGAGCACACCTGATTATTAGCCGCACCCACCTCATTCTAAGAGGAAAACCGATTTTGTACATACACAAGCCGCACCTGTATATAAGCCGCATGTGCCCACATTAAAACATGTAACACAAACACAAAATTAACCCAAACCCGACTTCAAGTCCCGCGAATGAAACTAAATGTCCTTCATTAACCCTTGTGCGGTCCTTCGTGAAAGGCACACTGGCTGTGTCCTACAATCGGGTCTTAAAAACCCAGATTCTAAAGTTCAGTTCCATAGACTCATCACCCCACCCCCCAAGGATATATTACTGTTTTCAGTAGTAAGCAATGGCATCCTACAGTACGTATAAAAAGGTACATTTGTGAACCACCGGCTCTCTTTGACCCGAAGGACCACACAAGGGTTAAAGTCCACAGTCCAAAAATCACAGCCGGCAAAATGAAGGGAAAATGATACTTAAGGTTTGATGCAGACCTGCAGAGTCCGGGTCCCGTTGAAAGTAATCCAAGGAAAAAAAAGTGTATATTTCCAAAGGTAAGGGAGGGAAAAATGTCCGCCGCATCCACAAACAGGTGGCTGGTCGCCGCCTCGCCTCATCTATCGCAGAGTCAGTGATAACTTTCTCTTTCGCAGAGAGTTCAGGTCAAACTCCTCCGTGCCAACGTGCAAAAATAATCCACAGGGTCTGGTCGAGCCTCTGTCTTCTCTCACACACCGCCGCGGGTTTTTCTTTAAGGAACTTTTTACCCCCTGTACACCTGTCCCTCACCTTTACCTGTCCCACTTAAACCCGTTTGTTCTGCCCCTCCTTTTTCATTCAGTCTTCCTTGACGCATATATTACATAAATTGGCCGCATCACTGAAAAAGCCGCAAGGTTGAAAGTTTGGGAAAAAAGTAGCGGCTTATAGTCCGGAATTTACGGTATATATATATATATATATATATATATATATATATATATATATATATATATATACGTATATATATAATTTTTTTCCTTTTAATCTCTACTTACCCAGGTGTGTCCCATTGAGATCAATGATCTCTTTTCCCAGGGTGACCTGCCCTATCAGTGCATGTGTTTGGATGGTGGGAGGAGCCAGAGGAGGACATGTAAACTCCACACAGAAAGGTCTGGTGTGGGAATAGAACCAACAACCTTCTTGCTGTGCTAACCACTGTGCCATTTATAAGGTGCACTGTGGTTTTTGGAGGAAATTAAAGTATTTTAAGTGTCACCTTATAGTCCAGAAAATACAGAGACCGTTTGTTTCCCAAATGTCATTTCCTTTTCTAAAAATGGGACATTTTATAAATATCCAAATATTGGTCTGGACACGTCCATAGCATCCATACACAATTTTACACCAATGGATTGAGGACTATTTCATTCTATTTTAATCAGTAATGACAATGATTATTGTAAAGAAATAAGGACAGAAAAATCTGTTTTGTCCAAAAGTATTGAAGGTGGCAAAAAAATTTAATGAACCCAAAAAAACATTGAATCAATAAAAACAAAACTTGAATTAAGCAGAATAATTTAATCAAAAATAGTTAATGTGGTCAAAAAACATTTCAGCCAAAAAAAATGTGGAGAAAAAAAATCTTAAATTAAGCAGAAAATGAATTTCACCAAATATATTGAAAGTAGCAAAAATAAAATAATTAAGCAAAAAACAACAACAACATATCAATGTTGAATTAATCAAATCAAGTGAAATTGATCAGAAACTATTGATAAATGTGTGAGTCAGTGTCGTTTATTGAAGGCACATGTTGGAACAACAGTCGTGTTGACAAATACATTCACTGTCACTTTTGTTTCCTTAAAATAATCACATTTGTATTATCCATCACAACTGGATCCAAATGATCCACTAATTATTCCCAAACATTTACCATTAAAGGCAAAAATTCAAAAACACTGGGATTCAACTGCGTGAGTCTGCGTCAATTCTGGAAAAAATATTCATATGAAAGTGGATTAGTTTCATTTTTAGTCCAAACGTGATTAGATTCAAATCAGACAAAATCAACTACAGACAAACTGGTTTATAGTAACTAGTCTGATTAAATATGATTAAACTAGTCTGATTAAATATGATTAAACTAGTCTGATTAAATATGATTAAACTAGTCTGATTAAATATGATTAAACTAGTCTGATTAAATATGATTAAACTAGTCTGATTAAATATGATTAAACTAGTCTTGACCTGAATTTATTTTTTTTATTCAATTCTTTTTTTTTGCTCAAATATATATTTTTGTTGGAGTCAAACAAATCTTGAATATTTTTTATGCTTAATCCAAGATCTTTTTTGAGGCTGAATACAAGAATTTTTTATTTTTTTATTTTGCTTAATTCACTTTTTTCCCCCCTCAATTAAAACAAATAATTATCTTGGTAAAATTTGTACAAATCAGATTAGTTTAATCAGATTAGTTCCAGATCTATTGTCTATAAATCTGTTTCTCTGTAGGTAATTCTGTCTGATTTTAATCTGATCACGTTTGGACTAAAAATTAAACTAATCCACTTGGTCAAATTCAGATTTTTTCCTCTGTATTTGTTACCTTCACACCCCCCCACCCCCATTGCAAGATTAAAACCATAAGAGTTTTTAAAATTCAATAAATAGAAGACATTAATTAGTTAATTACCAATACTTTGTCTGGTTAGTCTGAGTCACTACTAACTAAACTAATGTACAATGCATCACATTTTACACTTATATTAAATACAATTGACATTTTCAGCCTAAAAAAAACAACTTTTCCAGTGAAGGACGATTATTACTGCAGTGGTTTGTATGTTGGATGAACAGATGGATGAGTAAGGCCTTTGCGCCACATGGTCATGTGACCTCCAGTGTTCTCATGCGTCACATGGTCATGTGACCTCCAGTGTTCTAATGCGTCACATGGTCACGTGACCTCCAGTGTTCTCATGCGTCACATGGTCATGTGACCTCCAGTGTTCTCATGCGTCACATGGTCATGTGACCTCCAGTGTTCTCATGCGTCACATGGTCATGTGACCTCCAGTGTTCTCATGCGTCACATGGTCACGTGACCTCCAGTGTTCTCATGCGTCACATGGTCATGTGACCTCCAGTGTTCTCATGCGTCACATGGTCATGTGACCTCCAGTGTTCTAATGCGTTGTCGTGGTTTTTCCACATGATCAATACATGGGCGAATCTTTGCGTTAATGTTCAAACACAAAAAACAACAGGATCAGACTAGATTAATCTGGTCAAAAGTTTGAGGAAGTGATGTCACATGTTGGACGACAGAGGAAGTGATGTCACATGTTGGACGACAGAGGAAGTGATGTCACATGTTGGACGACAGAGGAAGTGATGTCACATGTTGGACGACAGAGGAAGTGATGTCACATGTTGGACGACAGAGGAAGTGATGTCACATGTTGGACGACAGAGGAAGTGATGTCACATGTTGGACGACAGAGGAAGTGATGTCACAGGAAGTGATGTGACATGTTCGGCGCAGAGTCATGTTTAAAAACAGCACAAACAGCTGCTACACTGGAAAGTAAAAATATAGAAAACTGCCAAAGTGGGTTAATGTTAATGTTATGGTTTAAACCAGTCATGTCTAAACTATTCTATAAAGAGCAGGTGTGGCTGAAGGTTCACAGTTTGACTAATCGACTGAGTCCAGTCTGGTGACCCTTTGTGGAATAGTTATGCCTGGTTTAAACATTTAAACATTTAATCAGATTAAACTCAGACAGAATCACCTACAGGAAAAAAAGATTCATAAACACTGGTTTACAACTGATTTTAATGAAGATTTGTTATTTTTGTTCATTTTATTGATTATTTTGTTCATTTCTGCTCATCTTTAACACCGTCCAATAACACTGGTCTACAGTCAGAAGCTTCTGGAATCAAACTAATTAAATGTTCCCACATGTGTGTTAGTGATAAAGAAAAGTTTAGTCTTTTTCTTTTTTTTTTCTTAATTCAAAGGTTTTTTTAGATGGTTTCAAGATTATTGTTTTGTTTTGTTTTTTTGCTTAATTCCAGATTTTTACTTATTTATTTCGTGAAATTTGAAACATTTCCCAGTGGAACCAGTATAATTGATTATTTTAGTTTAATCAGATTAGTTCCAGATCTATTGTCTATAAATCGGTTCTTGTATGTGACTGAAAACTTCTGATTTTAATCTCATCACAGATTTGGATTAAAATGAGACTAAATCACTTTATAAGACTTGTTTTGTTCATTTATTTTCCAGTTTACCAAACCAGACAGCGATGGGAACAGAGTTTTGGAAGCCGGAAACTCTGCAGAAATGGCTCTGGCTGAAATAGTTTTTTTGCTTAATTCAAGATATTTATTTATAGTCATTTGAGTTTTTAAAAAAATTCTACCAATGGAAAAAGTGAAAATGATTTTAGCAAAAAAAATGTAATTCAAGATTCTCTAAAATTATCTGCAATTTTTTTTGCCTAATCAAGTTTTTTTGCTGGTTTCAAGATTTTTATTTATTTTACGTAATTCAAGTAGAGAAAAACTTCCAATAAACCAGGTGAATTATAGCCTAGCCACGCTAGCTCCTCCTAGCATCAGTAAATCTAATGTTCTATCGTAGTAGCCTAGCCACGCTAGCTCCTCCTAGCATCAGTAAATCTAATGTTCTATCGTAGTAGCCTAGCCACACTAGCTCCTCCTAGCATCAGTAAATCTAATGTTCTATCGTAGTAGCCTAGCCACGCTAGCTCCTCCTAGCATCAGTAAATCTAATGTTCTATCGTAGTAGCCTAGCCACGCTAGCTCCTCCTAGCATCAGTAAATCTAATGTTCTATCGTAGTAGCCTAGCCACACTAGCTCCTCCTAGCATCAGTAAATCTAATGTTCTATCGTAGTAGCCTAGCCACACTAGCTCCTCCTAGCATCAGTAAATCTAATGTTCTATCGTAGTAGCCTAGCCACACTAGCTCCTCCTAGCATCAGTAAATCTAATGTTCTATCGTAGTAGCCTAGCCACACTAGCTCCTCCTAGCATCAGTAAATCTAATGTTCTATCGTAGTAGTCTTGTTTCGCTCAATGTAACTTTTGATTAAATTTCCCTGAAACTGGTCGACCAATCAGGGTCAAGTATAGAGTTAGTGGGCGGGCCTAACAAAGTGACGCCGCAACGATTGGTAGAGAAACAAGTGTAAACAACCATAGAAGAAGAACAACAACAGGTGTAGATTTCCTTTTATCACAGATGAGTGAAGAATGTGAGAAAACGTCAACAATCTTTAAATTTTTTTTACAGAAGCGACAACAGTCGTTCAGCTCCATAATCCACCATTTTGTTTAGTCATTCCTAACTTTCTCCAGACTCCTCCGTCAACTTTCAGACGCTCTAACTACGTCATCCTAAAGATTACACTGATTGGTTGTAGTACCGTCCTATTGCATACAGAGGATTTGAAAGACAACCTTTTAGCCCCGCCTCCTCTGACTATGAAGCACCACTACACCCATACATGGAATTAATAGAGATAGCACTGCTAGGCTAGGCTAATTGCTCTTGATCAGATTAGTTTAACCAGATTAGTTCCAGGTCTACTGTCTATAAATCAGCTCCTCTGCAGGTGGTTCCATCTGATTTTAATTTGATCACATGATGATCACAGATTAATCCACAGGGTCAGAGTTCAACTTTTGCAGTGAAACCTTGTGAATCTCACTAGTTCTGAATCAGCCGTTTCCTCTTTACTTCACTTCCTCCAGCGTCCTTCATGCACGTCGCCAGGAAGTCGCGGCACTTGCGAGCGTACGGTTCAGGAAACTCCCGAAAGTGACCCACGTGGGGACTGGAAACAAAATCAAAGTGCTGCACCGGGACGCCTTTGAGCCGGAGGTTCTCCACGAACGCCTGGATGTCGGCGTGCCTGATGACCCGGTCCGCCCTGGAGTACAGGTAGAGGTGCGGCCAGGCCGGCGGGCGCTCCCGCACCGCGTCATAGTGGTTCTTGTGGATGTACTTGGTGAGCGGGTACAGTACCACCCGCAGCATGAACACAGTCACGGCGAACAGCGCCAGCAGGACGTACCTCAGGACGGGGCTTATCCTGGGGCCCATGGTGGCGGCCAGGGCGCGCAGGGCCCCGCGTACGTTCCCGCTGCCAGGGGCGCTGTCCACCAAGGCCCCGATGACGCAGAGTGAACGGAACTGTTGGTCTGTGTGCAACAAGTCCACCATGTACCTGTAGAGCATGAAGCCGCCGTTACTGAAGATGTGGAAGAAGATGGGGCTGTTCTCCACCTCGTAGTCGTACAGGATCTCCAGCAGCTTCAGCGCCGTGCTGCTCAACTCCTTGTAGCCGAAAGACTCCGAGATGAAGACGGTCTTGAGCGGAGCGGTGTAGCGGATAGTGACGCACCCCTGATGAGGAAGAGGAACAGGAGGCATTAGAGCAGGGCTGTCAGACGCATTTTAGTTCAGGGTTCAAGATTACATTTTATTGTCATTATATTTGTACACATGGAATTTTATATATATATATATATATATATATATATATAGCATACAGCTAGTGTTAACGACAGGTGGAACAACAGGAACATTTCAGTCAAATTCATCATTTGTTCACAAATTACATTAAAATATTATTTGCTTAATTCAAGATTTTTATTTATTTAGCACAATTCGGGTAAAAAATCTGTCAATGGAAAAAGTGAAAATTATCTTGGTAAGATTTTTTTTCCTTAGTTCAAGATTTAAAAGATTCAAAAAAAATTTTATTAAATGTTTTTTTGTTGATTTCAAGTTTTTTGTGTGTTTAATTCAAGCCGTATTTGGAAAACAAAATTAGCAAAGTTTTGTTTTTGCTTCATTCAAGGAAAGATAAATTAAGATATAAGATAAGATGGACATAAGATAAAATATAAAATAATCCTTTAAAAATATTATTTGCTTAATTCAAGATTTGTGTTTATTTAGCATAATTTGAATTTAAAAAAAATCTGCCAATGGTGAAAGTGAAAATGATCTTGGTAAGATTTTTTTTTGCTTAATTCAAGATTATATATATATATATATATATATATATATATATATATATATATATATATATATATATATATATATATATGTGTGTGTGTGTGTGTGTGTGTGTGTGTGTGTGTGTGTGTATTCAAGACTTTTATTTTTGATTAATCCAAAGATTTTTTTTTTGCTGGCTTCAAGTTTCTTGTGTTTAACTCAAGACTTAATTATTTATTTAACATGCTTCCTGTAAAGAAATCTGCAAATGGGGTAAAAAAAAAAAAAAAAAAAAACATTTTTTGGCCAAAATTCAGTTTCTGCTTAATTCAATATTTATTATTATTATTATTATTATTATTATTATTATTATTATTATTATTATTATTATTATTTTCCATGGAAGGAAATGTCCTCAGTTACATGTGATTGAATCCTGTTTTAATGAGCTCTTTGGTTTCTCTTTGAAAGTCTTAATGAACTGACCTCATAATGTTTAACTGTCACTGGTTTCTGACTCTTCATCTATTTTAGAGGACTCACAGTGCACACAAATTCCATAAAAATAATATTAGTCCTATATCAGTACAACAATAAAAACCTATTAAAAATAATAAATGTTTGTCAAAATTGTAGAAGATTAAAAGTACAGATTAAAAACTGCAGCATGTTAAAAACAGAATAAAGAGAGTAAAAAACAAAACAAAAAACTCAATAAAAGACAAAAATCAGTAGAGGTGTCACGGTTACACCCCTGCCTAAAGGTTCACCAGCAGCTCCAGTAAAGTGCTCCATCTGGTTTCTCTCAACTGCCAGTAGGACTGCTTTAACATATTTTGGATTTTTTTCTCTGCATTGTTTGTGTTGTGAAACAAGTGAAAATTATATTGTTCACATTAGTTTAATCAGATTAGTTTAATCAGATTACTTCCAGATCTATTGTCTATAAATCAGTTCTTCTATCTGGAGGTGATTCTGTCTGATTTTAATCTGATCACACATTTGGAATAAAATTAGACTAATTACACTCATCAGGGTTTGAATGTTTACAGTGTAAACAGTAACTTTAACTTTATTTTTGGACAATAGATTATCTGATTTTGAGAAATATTACCAAGATTGTTGATCAGTTGTTCCAATGGCATTTTTTATATATATGTAATTTATAATTTCATCATTTATATATATCTTTTCTTCTTATTTTAGAGGTGCATTTATTCCAGTGTGTATATGAAAAGCTGCAGGTGTATTAGATGCTGCTGCAGGTGCATGCAGGTGCATCAGCGCTCCTTCAGGTGCATCAGCGCTCCTTCAGTGTGCCTGCCTGTGCAGAGGACCTGCTGTACTTTACTTGTTCTCCGTTTTCACCTGTTCGTTGTAAATGGAGCTGTACTTGGACAGATGTTTGTCTTTACATCCAGCCCAGCCCAGCAGGATCACCACTGGCTCCTTTGTCCCCTGCCAGTGTCTCTCTGAAACAACACACAAGACAAACAGGACAGGATGTTAGCCGCACCGAAGCCACAAGCTGGGTTAAACTAAGCTAACATGCTAACCGTTAGCAGGGCCAAAGACATACACATATGTGTACACGGAGCTTTTGGTGACTAGCATGCTAAGCTAAGTGCACCTCAGGTTAGAATGAAGTGATGCTCACCGGAAGTGCCCGCATCTGGAAACACAATATTATAATCGATTTCATTGTCCGCCATTTCTGCCCGTGAACGTATCAGCTGCTGCTCCGTAATGTCAACGTTCGGTTCATTTGGCTGCTGTGGGAAAAAAAGTAAAAACAGACTCAAACTAGCGAATGTGCTAAAGCAGCGTGTAGAAAGAACATCTGTGACAGAGTGGAGACAGGGTCAGACTGTGACGGTTCTTCTTCTGCTCTACTGTGGCTGACAGCAGCACGTGACCCAGGAGCTGCTTCCGCCTCCTAGTGGTTGGAAGTGGAAGTGACACAGACTATAAACACTGGAACAACACATGAGCATCTACTAACAATTTATCAGAGGTGGTCAAAGTACTCACATTCTGTACTGAAGTAGAAGTACAGCTACTGGTGTGAAAAAATACTCTGGTAAAAGTAGAAGTACTGATTCAACTCCTTTATTCAAATAAAAGTTAAAAAGAACAACTACTACTCAATTGTAATAAAGCAAAGAAGTTTTGCTGTGGATGAAATAACACTTATTTAAGCAGAAAAAAACGGAAAATATTCAAATATATATATAATAAAGCCTTTAAAAGTGAGATAGCATGTAGATGTGTTTTATTAGGTCATGGTACTCACTTTAGTGGATATGGACAGGACATTTAGGAAAAATTCTAAAGTCATAAACATGAAATTAAACAAAGCATAATTATGGGATTAAAAAATCTAAATTGTGAGATAAAAAGTCAAAATTATGAGATTAAAAGTCAAAATTGTAAGAAAAAAAATCTAAATTACGAGATAAAAACTCTGAATCAAATTGATTGATTCAGAGTTCATTGATTTTATCTCAAGTCAAAACTATGAGATAAAAAGTCAAAATTATGAGATAAAGGGTCAAAATGTATGAGATAAGTCAAAATCGTAAGATAAAAAGTCAGAATTATGAGATAAAAAGTCAAATTCACAGCAGGTAAAGGGTTAAACTAGATCAATAAATGGGAATGAGAGAAGTTTTCAGTTGTGTGCGTGCATCTGCGCAGAGCCTAAAAATTACACTACCTTGGTACATTTGGTAAAAAATAATTACGACTCTGAGGCTACATGCTAACAGATGCTAATACTTGCCAATTAGCAAAACGCTTTGAGTCGGCTTTGATGAAGTGTGGATGTGTTCTGTTCACGTGTTGTAGCAAATACGACAGTGCTGGGCTAATGCTAATGCTATTTAGCCGTTAGCACATGGTGTTCTGCTTATCAAGTATATATATATATATATATATATATATATATATATATATATATATATATGAACTACATTCTAAACAAAGTGTCAGATAAACTCCACATATGACACTTTATCTGCCTAAAATGAAAGCTTTGAGTTAAATGTGATCATTTATGCCAGGGGTGTCAAAACTCTGCTTGTTTTAGATATTTCCCTCCTTCACATGATTCACTTTAACCCTTTAACTCCTGAGACTTTAACAGTTCCACAACTAAAAGAATTAAAATAAGCAACAAAACGAACAAAAATGGCCAAAGTCATCATTAAAATTAACACAAAGCTGTGGAGGCTAAATGCTAACATGCTAACAACGCTAATTAAAAGTTGTTAATTAAATGTAATGAAAACATTCCGTGTTTTTTTTTTGAAAGACTTTAATGGTGGACTGTCACAACAATAAAATCATAAACAAACAAAGGAAAACAGTCGCTAAAATGGACATTTGTTGTTTTTCTAAACAGTTTTCAGATTAAAAACAATAATAACTAATGTCAGATAAACTTTTATACCACGATCAATATCTTATTGATGATTAATATTGATGTTTTTATCTTAAATCCTCATGAACAGGAACATGTGAAAATAAAACATGTCCACTTTAGAAACATCAATATTTACTTACAATTTCATTAAGAGATTAAAAATAAAAAAATAAAACTATGGGAAAAAAAATCTAAATCCGAACAAATTAAAAAAAAAAAATGACATTGGATATTGTTTTGTTTCTTAATAAAATATAAATATATATTTTTAACAATTGAATATTTAAATAATGATTTTGGAGTGTAAATAATGTTCATGGTTAGTTGTGGCAAAAAATTATTATTTTCTGTCAGAGCAGGAAAAACATTTTAGTGATTTAGAGTAAGAACGTTTAAAATCATAGTCATGGATTAAAAAAAAAAAAAGTAAAAAAAAAAAATCACTGCTGAGATAATATTTAAACTCTATAATGATAATGATCCAAACATAAAACTATATTCTGACATTATTTATTAATGTTTTATTACAAAAGAAACACCTGAACTTTCCCATTACTTTGTCAGTAACACTTAACAGATCTTTAATAAGGTGGTAAATCTATGGTCATTTTGATTTACTGTATTTTCTGGACTATAAGGTGACACTTGAATTTACTCCAAAAACCACAGACTTATATGTGGATTAATTCTGGTTGTGTTTAGTGACAGGGAATTTTGTGTTTTTATCGAATAATTTTGACTTTATTTAATAATTGAGTTTTTAAATCACATAATTTTGACTTTTTATCAATGTGTGATTATCATATCGGTTCTGTATCATATTTGATCCATTGGGTCTCGATGCTTTAATATTATTTTGTAAAAAAAAATATTATACAACACAAACATGTCTAAAAAAATTAGGAATTTTTCAAAATTGGCAAAGTTCTGCCTGCTGCCATTGAAAAAAATGCACCCCCCCCCCCACTTAAAACAAGCTGACACTTAAAAGACTTTAATTTACGCCAAAAATAATGGAGCGACTCATATAGGGCTTGATTCTGGTTAGACTGGGACTGGGAATTTTGACTTTTTATCGAATAATTTTGACTTTATTTAATGCACTTTATAGTGCTGAAAATACAGTAATTTCATGGTAATAATGACTTTGTAACAGCTTATTATAAGTAACAACAAGGTGGGAATGTTTCAGTGAAGCTTTAAAAAGGGAAAATAGGAAAAAGTACAGAAAGTACAAATGTTATGAAGCTACGTTTATAATAATGTTTGTATTCTGCCTTAAAGAAAAAACACTGAAGCATCTGAAACCCATGGAAACATGTCTGGAGAACAGCCTAGTGGACTGAGCTAGCAGTAGCAGCTACGTTAGCATACAGTAAGCTAGTATGCTAACAGGAACATTTCACTATCTTTTCACAAATTACATCTAAATTATTATTTGCTTAATTCAATAAAGTTTTTTGTTTAATTAATTTTTTTATTTATTTGATGTAATTCAAGTAAAAAAAATCTACCAATGGAATAAGTGAAAATAATTTTGGTAAGTTTTATTTTTACTTAATTCAAGATTTTTTTTTGAAAAACAAAATTGTTTAATTCAAGATCTTTTTTATTTTTTATTAATTACAAATTTTATTTGCTGGTTTCAAAGTTTCTTGTGTTTAATTCAAGACTTATTTATTTATTTAGTGTAATTCAAATCTGAAAATGGAAAAACAATGAAAATAATAGGATTCAGTCTAATTCTGTTTGACCTTTGACCACCTGTTAATGTTGGTTGTTCATTTTTCTGTAATAAATGTTCTTAACTTAAGATCGTTTCCATATTTTTCTTACTCCAGGGGAGGTCCCCCCCCCCAAAAAAATTTTTCATTTACATTTTTTGTTGCTTAATTCAACAATTAAAAAAAATGTCATTCATTCTTTTTCTTTTTTAATGGAATAAAAAATCAGCACAGAATTACCATCTTATTAACGACCTGTAATGTAAAGTGTGTCCACTTCGTCCACTTATGCTAACCACATGTAAAAGGTTAAAGGTCAACACGTCGTCTACGCTCTGCTGAACCAAACCACCGCCATTTTCTGCATGTGAGCCTTGGATGACTTGGCGAAGGTGCTTTTGACGATGTTGAGCGGCGACGTCTTTCCGCTCAGATACAACTTATTCTGACAGGTGGGCAGCCACGTTTGCTCCGCCCCCTGACGCTCTTCCTCGATGGCCGCCGCCCCTCCTCCCGCCGCCTGTTTCTTCTTGATGAGGATGGACGAGCAGGCGAATATGTACCCGGTCATGAAGGCGTCGAACCCGGCCCGATGCGTTCCCGCCTCCTGCGTCTTTATCAGCGCGTCGCTCGGAGATTCCTCCCACATTTCGGCTGGCGCCGTTTCTGCTGAGTTTCCAGCTTCCCAAACACCGTTCCCATCGCTGTCCGGTTTGGCAAACTGGGAAAAAAAACCAATAAAACAAAACAAGTGTTAGTGTTTTTGTCTCATTTTTAGACCAAATGTGTGATCAGATTTTCCTGCTTCCACCGACTCATTTATTTTTGCTTGATTTAAGCAAAGTAACTAAATGAATAAATAATTCAGCGAAAGAAAATCTTGAATTAATTGGAGTGGGTCTTAACTTAAGCAAAGGGGAAAAATTATTCAGCAAAAGAAACTTTCGAATTAAGGGGGAACATTTTTTTGAATTCAGATAAAATTAATAAAACTTGGATGAAACAAAAAAACATCTTGAATTCAGCATAAAAAAGAGAATCAGGTAATAACTTCATCATATACTTTTACAGTGTAATTCATTATATTTTTTACAGTGTAATTTCTTCATTATATATTTTTTTACAGTTTAATTCATTATATTTTTACAGTGTAATTACTTCATTATATTTTTTACAGTGTAATTTCTTCATTATACATTTTTACAGTGTAATTTCTTCATTATACTTTTTACAGTGTAATTCACTATATATTTTTTTACAGTGTAATTTCTTCATTATACTTTTTACAGTGTAATTCACTATATATTTTTTTACAGTGTAATTTCTTCATTATACTTTTTACAGTGTAATTCATTATATTTTTTATAGTGTAATTTCTTCATTATACATTTTTACAGTGTAATTCATTCTATCTTTTATAGTGTAATTACTTCATTATATTTTTACAGTGTAATTCACTATATATTTTTTTACAGTGTAATTTCTTCATTATATATATTTTTTACAGTGTAATTCACTATATATTTTTACAGTGTAATTACTTCATTATATTTTTTTACAGTGTAATTTCTTCATTATACATTTTTAGTGTAATTCATTCTATTTTTATAGTGTAATTACTTCATTATATTTTTTACAGTGTAATTTCTTCATTATACATTTTTACAGTGTAATTCATTCTATTTTTATAGTATAATCACTTTGTTATATTTTTTACAGTGTAATTACTTCATTATATTTTTTACAGTGTAATTCACTATATATTTTTTTACAGTGTAATTTCTTCATTATATTTTTTACAGTGTAATTACTTCATTATATTTTTTACAGTGCAATTTCTTCATTATACTTTTTACAGTGTAATTCATTATATTTTTTACAGTGTAATTTCTTCATTATACTTTTTACAGTGTAATTCATTATATTTTTTACAGTGTAATTTCTTCATTATATTTTTTACAGTGTAATTCATTATATATTTTTTACAGTGTAATTCATTCTATATTTTTTACAGTGTAATTTCTTCATTATACTTTTTACAGTGTAATTCATTATATTTTTACAGTGTAATTACTTCATTATATTTTTTACAGTGTAATTACTTCATTATATTTTTTACAGTGTAATTCATTATATATTTTTTACAGTTTAATTCATTATATTTTTACAGTATAATCACTTCGTTATATTTTTTACAGTGTAATTTCTTCATTATATTTTTTACAGTGTAATTCATTATATATTTTTTACAGTGTAATTCATTATATATTTTTTACAGTTTAATTCATGATATTTTTTACAGTATAATCACTTCGTTATATTTTTTACAGTGTAATTTCTTCATTATATTTTTTACAGTGTAATTCATTATATATTTTTTACAGTGTAATTCATTATATATTTTTTACAGTTTAATTCATTATATTTTTTACAGTATAATCACTTTGTTATATTTTTTACAGTGTAATTCATTATATATTTTTTACAGTTTAATTCATTATATTTTTACAGTATAATCACTTCATTATATTTTTACAGTATAATCACTTTGTTATATTTTTTACAGTGCATTTACTTCATTCCATTGCTCGTTGCCATCACCACCGCCGCTCTGCTCGTCTGTTTTTCCCGGCAGCTCTTCATCCATGCGGCTCATTTTGTTTTCTGGAGCGCCGTCGTACAGGGCAGAATCATCTCCTTCCTGCTTCTTCTTCTCCTTCTGCCTCTTCCTCCTCTTCTTCTTGTCTCCTTTGCCTTTCTCGTCTTGGAGGATGATGAGGTCGGTGTCGTGCGATAACGGACACTGGTTTCCGTTCGGACACCAACCGAACGCCTGCCGAAGAAAAACGGACGGAAAACAACACGCTGCGTTTTATCTGACATCTTTTCAACAAGTGGTTCCAGCATGACAAGCCCCGCCCCCTCAGGTACAACAAGCCCCGCCCCCTCACACACATTTTAATACACTTTATTTGTACAGCACTTTTTATGGCAAAGACACTTTATATAAAGTACAATAAAAACAAAGAGATAAAACATTACCATTATTAGATAAAAAGTCAAAATCATCAAAAAAAAGTTAAAAATCCCAGTCACTAACTATTCACAGAATGTCTAATCTCATCCCTGTTTTGTGTCAATCTCTAGTTTCTATGACAACCTGTTGTTGAATTAGAGCCAATAATGCGATTTTGAGCTTTCTGCTAAATGTGATCTTGACCTTTGACCTTTTGCAATATTGATAATTTCATTATATGTATTTATGCATCAGTGTGTGTAATATTATGATAATATATCCAGTATTGATTAAGTTATAGCGTGATATGTCTATGTTTGACACAAAGTTAATTTGGACACATGTCACCTTTGACCTCCAGAGATCTCAAAAACTATTGGTCATAGATGATAACACCAATTATGAATTGAGTATTAAAAATCTTCATTCCGCATCGTTTGGTACTAATATGAAAGTTCTGTGACCCTCTGTTGTGGAGTTTCATGGTGATATCTCAAGTATTCAATGAGTTACACACACACACACACACACACAGTCTTGTCATCTGAACCCGCTTTATCCTCACAAGGGTCATAGAGGTCACAGAGGGTCTAATCCAGCTACAGTGGATGAAGGCGGGGTCAGAGGTCACCCTGTACAAGTCTCCAGTTGATCTCAGTCTGAACATATATATATACACACACACACACACACATATATATATATATATATGTATATATATATATATATATATATATATACAAACAATCACCTTAAACAAAGTGATTAAAATAATAACCATGTTAGTAGAAAGAAAAAAAAGAGGTCTAGAATAGCACTGTGTGTTAGAGGGATCTAATAATTTACCACAGACCCAGCTAATGAATAATCCAAGCTAAGAAAAATCTTTACGTCAATTTTTCGTCTCTGAATATTCACAAAACAAAACCGAAACCCCTGAGACGTAAATACGTACTGTACGTAGCATCCCATTGGCTATGAGGGAGCTACCCATGATGCTTTTGGTGACCTTTGACCCTCAGTCATTACAGAGTTACTGTTGTTTGGTCAGTTTTTCTCAGTGTGTTCATTTAAACTTTATTACAGAACGTATTGATTATTGATCATGAGCCCAAAGAAAGTGATTCTGATGAGAATGAAAAGAAGAAGAAAGAATTATTAATAGAAGAGAAACAGGGTTAGGGTAAAGGTTAAAGGTTAAAGAAGAAAGAGTTATTAATAGAAGAGAAAAAGGACGTCAAATGTGGACGACTTGGAAAAATGGAGCCCACCGTTCTAATCTTGGTCTGGTCGTTCTCCCACAGCAGGTTGAAGGGTCTGATGTATGTGCCTTTGAGGAAAGGTCGACCCCTGAAGTGCTCAGTGCACAGTACTTATTGAGAGGGGACACAGAATGGGTGGGGCTGGCGTTAATGCTGAGGTGGGGAGGCGTTCAAGTGTGCGTCCCAGAGTGGTAAGAATGAAATTCCTAAACTACGCGGATAAGTCCCGGGTCATGAAGCCAGGACCACTGGAAAAATACTCTACGACAACCAGAGAACCATGCAAACCCCCCCCCCCCCCCCCCCCCCCCCCCCCAAAAAAAAAGTTTCTGCTGACCTGATCAGACGGAGGAAAGTCTTTGACTCGGTGAAGAAAGAACCGACTTCCCTCTCCGTCCTCTGCGCTATGGCATAATTCACCTCAAAAAAATGTTCAGGACTCGTGCTATCGCCCACGTTGACGACGCACGTCGTGTGCATTTTAGGAAGATTATGAAAAGTGGTCAAAGTCAATCATCTTTGGATCAATATTTGACCAAACGTCTGTCAACAAACACTGAAGGTGAAAGTGACAAAACAAACACAATGGGATGAAAATGACCCACATGTCTGGGATTAAAGTGACCCGCATGTCTGGGATTAAAGTGACCCGCATGTCTGGGATTAAAGTGACCCGCATGTCTGGGATTAAAGTGACCCGCATGTCTGGGATTAAAATGACCCACATGTCTGGGATTAAAGTGATCCGCATGTCTGGGATTAAAGTGACCCATGTGTCTGGGATTAAAGTGACCCATGTGTCTGGGATTAAAGTGACCCACGTGTCTGGGATTAAAGTGACCCGCGTGTCTGGGATTAAAGTGACCCGCGTGTCTGGGATTAAAGTGACCCGCGTGTCTGGGATTAAAGTGACCCGCGTGTCTGGGATTAAAGTGACCCGCGTGTCTGGGATTAAAGTGACCCGCATGTCTGGGATTAAAATGACCCACATGTCTGGGATTAAAGTGATCCGCATGTCTGGGATTTAAATGACCCGCATGTCTGGGATTAAAATGACCCGCATGTCTGGGATTAAAATGACCCGCATGTCTGGGATTAAAATGACCCGCATGTCTGGTTCATTTGAATGGTTTAATGTTCAGTCAGTGAAGACACATTTATCCACTGACACTAATACGTTACATCTAAACTATACTGTTTATAAAACTGAAAACATGTATTGATACTAAAGGTGTTTACTTTTATCATTTTTAAAGGGTTTAGGGGGTAGTATTTGGGGGTCTGGGAACCGATCAGGCCTTGTTGAGCCACATTTTGTAATAAACATGTAAAATGTATGTAATGTCGGAAAAGGACACCTTGAAGACCTCCTGAGCATAGTCAAAAAAAGAAAACTAAAATGGTATGGACATGTGACCAGAAGCCAAGGAATATCCAAGGTGATTCTACAGGGAACAGTGGAAGGGAAAAGGAAAAGAGGCAGACAGAGGAAACGATGGGATGACAACATCAAGGAATGGACCGGCCTTCCCTTTGCTGAGACGCAGGCACTGGCACATGACAGAGTGAGGTGGAAGGAGGTGGTGTGCTTAGCCCTGGAGTGCCCCCACGACCATCCCCGGTCAAGGGATCGGTAAGCGGTAAGCGGTAAGTGACGCAACGCCACAACAAAAAAGCTATTGTTATGTCGCTAGACGCAGAAAAAGCCTTTGACAAAGTTAATTGGTCCTTTCTCTTTGCTGTGCTCCACAAATTTGGCTTCGGAGAATCGTTCATACAGTGGGTATCAACTCTGTACAACTCACCCAAGGCTACAGTCACCACTAATGGGATCACTTCACCAAACTTCAGTCTGCAAAGGGGGACGAGACAAGGATGTCCGCTCTCTCCCTTACTGTTTGCGTTTTTATCGAACCATTAGGAACAGCTGTACGTCAGAACACCGATATCAAAGGTATCTGCACTCTAGAGTCGGAACATAAAATTAACCTATACGCAGATGACATTTTACTTTATCTACAAGAACCTAAAACTTCAGTAAAGGAAGTATTTAACCTCATCACAACCTTCTCGCGTCTTTCAGACTATTCCATCAACTGGTCAAAATCAATTATATTACCTTGAACAGAAAACTCGTGGAATCCCGCAGTTCAAAACTCGCATTATTCTTTTCCTACTGGCAATATCAGATATCTGGGCATAAATATTTCCTCCAAACTCACAGAATTAGTTCACCTGAACTTCACTCCACTTTTGGACAAAATCTGTGATGATCTGAGGCGTCCCCATCTCCCTTTTGGGACGTATAGGGACAGTCAAAATGAAAATACTACCAAAAATCAACTATCTCTTCTCTATGATTCCATTTAAACCCACATCAAAGTGGTTCCAATCGTTAGACTCTGCTATTGGCAAATTCTACTCAAAGAATAAAAAGGCTAAAATCAGTTTGACTACCCTCCAGAAGAATAAATCTGAAGGGGGACTGGAGGCTCCCAACTTCATATATTATTATTTATCCAACCAAATACAATATCTCACCAAATGGATACATCCACATGAAGAATAGAACTCCTGGCTAGAACTAGAACAGTTAGATTGTAACCAGATCAAAATCTCTGACCTTCCCTTTATCACTTCCGCCCTTAAACATCATTCCTGCTTCAAGAACCCTATGATCGCTTCCACCTTGTCTGCTTGGTGGAAAGCACTGGAAATCACAGGCTCCCAATTAAAACCCAGTTTACTCTCCCCAATCTGGCACAACCCTGATTTAACAAAAAAATAAAATAGATCTTTATTTCATCACATGGGCAGAGAGAGGAGTCACTCACCTCCATCACCTTCTGGATGACAACACATTTAGGACATATACAAACTTATTCCAAACATTTGAAATAAGAAATGGAAATTTTCTTCAGTACCTACAGGTAAAGAAGACGATGACGAATAGAATTCCGTCGCTTCAGACTACTTTACAGCCAACGGACCTGAATTTGTTAAATACACTGTGAAACTCTCTCCAAGAAATAAAAAGAATCTCTCAAAAATTTATAGTTTACTCTCAAAGACACACTCTATACACCTTCCAACTCAAAAATGGGAAAAAGACTTAACTAAATCTTTTGACTCTGATTTTTGGACCCAGATCTGTGAAAATACATTTAAAATGACTAAAAACACCAACTTACAATTGATTCAATTTAAGGTGTTTCACAGAAAGCATATAACACAATATAAACTGTATAAAATGGGCTTCTCTCGCTCAGACACATGTACGCAATGCACCCAAAACATGACGGACACTTACTTTCACGCTCTGTGGCTTTGTACACCCGTCCATCAATTCTGGGTAACAATCACACAGAAACTCTCCAATATTTTGGACTGCGGGATTCCGCATTCCCCAAATGTTTGCCTGATTGGTGATCTAACACAAACAGCCCTTCCACATATTCATATCCAGCCCACACTTGCAGCTATCGCCATCGCCAAGAAAACTATTTTAGTTAACTGGAAAGATAAGAAAGCCCTCAACATCATCCATTGGCTGAACCTCCTCACAGAATACATTTCACTAGAGAGAATATCTGCTATTAGAAAAAAACAATTGGACTCCTTCAAAGAAAAATGGTCTCCATTTATCAAATCTATAAATATTAATCTGTAGCCTCCGCTTGTATGTGAGCGTTTGCCATTTCCGTCATAAAATTGTAATTATTATTCTGTCTGTGTGAATGGTTTGACTTTTCTCTGCTTTATTTCAGCTTATTAACCCTCTACATTTTTAAGTAGGATGGCACCATGGACCTCAAGGCTTTGTGCATGCACTAGGGGTGTCCCTTCCTACTGCTCTTGGGGTCGCTCTCTGGCTCCGTGGGGCCGGCATGGCTCGGGCCCCTCTGCCTGGGGGTGGTTGTTCCTGGTGTCTCTCCCTTTGAGCCCTGGACCTGCTGGGTCTGTGCGCTCTCCCGGGGTCTTGGGGGTGTTGGCTGCTGATCGCTTCTGGGGCGCCCTGGCTGGCCTGGGGTGGGTCGGCCCTCCGGTCTCCCCCCTGTCCCTTCCTGCTCTGCTTCCCTCCTCCTCCCTCCTCTCCTGCCTGGCTGCTCGTCCTCGTCCCTCTCCCTCCCCTGGGGGGGCTGGGGGCCCTCCGCTGCCTGAGGGGCTGGGGTGGGGGCCGGGTGGTTTCTCTGGGGGGGTGGCTCTGGCTAGTCCGGGCACAGGCCTCGGCACTTGCCTGTGGGCCGCCACTGGAGATTAGCTTCTGCTGGCTGGGGGCTTCTGTCAGGGCCTAGAGGCGGTCCAGGGGAGTGGTGGGGTGGTGGTGGGGGGGTGTTCGGGGGTGCTGCGGGGTGGGCGCCCTGCGTCCCGGACGTGCTGGCTCTGGGGTGTGCGTGGGGGCTCGTGGCCCTCGCTTCCGGGTGGTGCGGCCTGCCCCTCCCTCCGGGGCAGGGTGCTACATGCGGCTGGCCCATGGTGGGACTGCGGTGTCTGCTGGGGCGCTGGTCTAGCGCTGCGACTCCTGGGAGTTTTAGTGCTGGCTGGGCCGGTCGGGTTCAGGTGGGCCCACCTTGGCCTCTGGCCTCGGGGCTCTGGGGGCCCTCTGCATCAGTACTGGTGGTCTCACTACCTGTCTCCCCCGCTGCTCTGTCCTAATGGGCCGGACCCACACCAGACTGCCTCTTACTGCGCACTTCACACCTCACTGTATATAGCTACCTTTAGGCACATATAGGGACACAACAGTTAGGGCCTCGAGGGCGGGTGGGGGCGGGGGGGGGATGGGCTCGGTGGTGGGGCAGATGGCAGGGCTCTACGGCCTTGTCTCTTCCCCATCACCCCCCCCCCCCCGCTTGCCTCCCCTGCTCTCTAATTTCTTTTTAATGCACCACACACATTCACATCTTAGGAGTAGGTCTGGGACGGCTCAGGGCAGAGGTGGGTAATCCCAGGTTCATCAAGTCAAAGTCCTGCCATGTATTGGTTCCAACCTGTTCACTGAACCAGTCCACTCTGATGAGCACAATGCCTTATCCAGGTAAATGGGATAATTAGTGGAATCACCTGTGTTCAGTGAACCGGTTTGAACCAGTACATGGCAGGACTTTGACTTGATGAACCTGGGATTACCCACCTCTGGCTCGGGGTACTTGGGCCAGGGCAGGCTACAGAGTAGCTATCCTCTGTGGCCCTCTGGCCTGCCCCCTGGATGCCTCACCCAGCCTCTCCACTTTTAATGCACCACATGACACTCAGGATTACACTATCACGGTGCAGGGATAATGTCTCCAGTCAGGGATCTGGAGATATATTAATAGGGAATAATGGGGGGGGGGTTCACTAATATGGCCTCGCTGGTGGGACCTGGCCCCCTTGTGGCTATGGGGTTGCGGGGGTGGACAACCATCCGTGTTGCTGTGGCTGGGGGTCCCCGGGACCTTGGGGCTGTGGTCGGGGGAGGGGGTTTTCTCCTGCTTCCCTGTCAGGTCCAAGCTGGTGCAATGGCTCTTGGGGGGCTGCTGGGGCTGGATTGGCCGTTCTGGTGGCCGCTGTGGCTGTACTGCGGGCTGATGGCGTGTGGTGGCTCTGTCCTGGGGGGGTGTTGGGACGCATTGCGGGGGGCGGGGGCCGTGGGTATACTGCGCTCGCCTGGGGCCGGTGCGATGGGTGTGCGGGATGCCTCCCTGTTGGTGTCGCCGGGCCCCACCACACTGCCCATTTTTGCCCTCTGGGCTCGTATTGGTTCCCGGCCCCATTATCCTCTGGCCGGCTCCCAGTGGCGGCCCGCGTCATGATGTGCTGGGTGCCGTCCCTTCGGTGGGCCGCTCGGCCCTTGTGTCTGGCCTCCTGGCTGTGTGGGGCCGTTGGCCCCCTCGGGGGGGGGGGGTTTGGTGGGGGGTGGGGTGGGGGTTGGGGTGGCGGGTGGGTCTTCGTGCCCCGGGCCGTCTGGGTCGGCCTTGGTGTGCTGGGGGGGTTTGTAGCTGCTCCCTCTTGCTCCCCGGGTTTGCATCGTTCACGGTGGCCCCGGCGGCTCTCTGGGGGCGGCACCCTGTGGCTCTTACGACCCGGGATGGGGGGTGCCCTGTTAGCTTGGCCCTACCTTGCCGTGATTGCTGTTCTGGCCTTCGGGGTCCTTCGCACTTGCATGTTTGATCGGGTCTTACCAGCTACTGCTGAGTTCCATTTCAGTGAATGATGGGACCCGCCAGAATGTGCTGAGAATCTCTCCAGGATTTCTACCCTAAACTCATTCTCTTCTTGCACTAGTGTCCCCTTCTGGCCTGTTCTGTTCTATTCTATTGCATTCTATTTTACACTATCAAGTCATCCACAACTATGATGCTCAGTACCGTTTTTGTTTAATTATTTATTTATTGACTCTCTTTTTTTTAAAAGTTGGGAATAACACACCACCTTTCAATCTTTTAACTGCAATAGCACCGCCTATTAACTTCTTTCCCTGTTCGTCCTGTCTGTCCTGTCCAGTCTTTGTTTCCTCCACACATCACTGAGGTGTAGCACTGCCCTCCCTGGCTTATAATAGAGAGTTCTAATAAAGGATGTCTGCTCAGCTTTCAGGGAGGACCGGTGATGGTCACACACATGCACTAAATATTAAAATATTTGGCTGCAAGACTAAAAAATGCATTGATCTCAAACAAGGTTGACACCCTCTCTGTGGTGTTAAACAATGAGAAAAAATGCAGACAAAAAAAAAAAATAAAAAAAAGAATTCTAAACAGGCATCAACGCGGTCAGCTCTGGCACAGCCGTAATACCGGCGTGTAAGTTAAAGTCTCTTTTTTTCTCCAGCTGCCTCTGACAGCAAACGGGATGACGCCAGTGCGACCACAGACCTATACACTATTTCTATAGGTCTGTGATTGGACCATCCGATGCAACTTTGCTTTTAAAGGTCTCGATATAGTCGAACGTTTATGCACGCAGGCGGCAGCCAGGCGGTAGCGCATAGTATCACGTTACCACCACGGAGGCCACCGTGAGCATGTCAGCCTATCATTTTTGACGTGCGCGCTGCTAGTCCCGTATGGCAAGCCAAAGTGTTCACATAGCCACGTGTTGTCTTTATTATATCAAGCGTTACAGAACGCGTTCTAGCACGTGCACTGGCGCGCACAATGGCACGCGTTCTAGAATGCGTTCTAGCACGCGCACTGGCGCGCATAATGTCATGCGTTCTAGAACGCGTGATATAATAAAGACAACGCGTGGCTACGTGAACACTTTGGCTTGCCATAGTCCCGCAAGGGGTCTGCGGTGGTCTCTGCGGTGGTCACATGATGCAATACGCTGCCGCCCGCGCACATAATCACTCGACCATAAAGAGTCTTGCAGTTAGCACTGCAGAAGGGCTTGAGCAAAAAGATAGACCTACCTTAACTTGCCAAGAGATAGACATTTATTTATTCTGCACCCGCACTCACTACCTTTTTTTAGCAGTCCATGGAGGACATTTTAAAAGGAATCCCTCACATCTCCAGTATCGAAATTAGTATCGAGTATTATCCTTAGTATCGGTATCGAGTTGGAAATTTTAGTATCGTGACAACCCTAGTTTAAATGAATGTTAGTGGATAAATGATGTGATCACAGCAGCTCTGTAAACAAACAGAAGACACTTACGTTGTTTAACCTCTTAAGCCCTAAGGAGGTTTTCTGGAAAATTCTGCCTAACATGCCCAAATTAAAGTAAAATACAATTAACAAACAAATAAACTATGCTTCAGAATTGTTCTTACGCAATGCACCATGTTATTACATTTTCTAGAGAATAAAAATGTTGTAAGTGTATTCTGTAATAATCTTGTCAAAATGTAATAACTTTTTACATAATACTACAAAATGTGTTGGGGCAGTTTATTACAAAGTTATTACATTTTGGACGTTTATTACAAAATGCGTCTCAAAAGGCTTTTTACATATAAAATGTAAAAATTCACGGAACAAAACCACTTATGGAACATATTAATTTTGTAAGTTGAGATACCGCTGTATCTGGAAACAATAAGACAGAGGGTGGATCAGCTAAAGGGGGGCGGGGCTTGTTGTGTTTGGATCCAAACTCACAGAGAAGGGCTGGCAGGTTTCAGTCTGTCCATCAGGAGAGGTGACAGATGAACACACTCTGAAGTCTACGTAGGTGGACATGTGACCCTCGTACTGACAGAACTCCACCTGGACATGAGGTCCACTGGCTCCAGAGTCCAGGCTCCGACTGTTGTCCAGTTTACTGCACAGAAAAAGACCACAAACGCAGCTTTGACGTGTGTGATTCCATGTTCCTTTGGTGAATCGACAAATACAGAGTACGTTTCCATGCACTTACACATTTAAATTACTGCCTTATTCTGATTAAGGACTTAAATGTTTCCCAGAGCTCAGAGTTTACAGGCCAGTAGCTGGGGAGGTTATTCTTTTCATCGTTACAGAAATAATTAAATCACCAAAATTAGTAGAGATGAACTTTAGGACATATGGCATTATTTCAGAAGGGGTGACAAAAAATGTGACACCCCCCCCCCCCAGTCATGTGGTTTTAATTTGAAAATATAGTTTTTGGGGTAAAATCTCGTTTTTTAGAATTTTATTTTTAGTAAATATATCATCCACTGGAGAAAAATGTGAACACTTGGAAATTATAGATATTGATGATGAAAAAACTATTTAAATATCTGTATCATTTGTGATAGTTTAATCAGATTAGTTTAATCAGTTTAGTTCCAGATCTATTGTTTATAAATCAGTTTTTCTATCCGACTGAAAAGTTCCTCTGTATGTGATTCTTAATCTGATCACAGATTTAAACCAAAAATGATAAAAATCCACTTAAGGTCAGATTACTTTTTTTTCCAGTGTGTGAATTAAGTTCATGTTTAGTTTGTAGAAAATAATCATTTTCTGTTAGAGCAGGAAAAATGCTTTAGTAATTTAGAGTAAGAACATTTAAAATCATAGTCATGGATAAAAAAATAAATAAAATCTTTTTCTTAATTTATTTTTTTGTAATTCAAGATTTCTCACTAAATTAAATGTTATTTGGCATAATTATTTTTTGTTGAATTCAAGACTTTTTATTGTTTGTTTAATCCAAGATTTATTAATTTTATCTGAATACAATTTTTTTTCCCCTTAATTTGAAATTTTCTTTTGCTGAATTAATTTTTCCCCCTTTGCTTAATTTAAGACCCACCTCCCCCACCCCACCCTAATTCAATATTTTCTATTACTGAATTCAAATGTTTTTGGTTAAATTAAGCAAAAATAAAAAAGTTAGTGGAAGCAGGAAAATGGTGTTGGTCATTACTTATCAGATTTTCCATCGAACTGAAAAGTTCCTGTAGGTGTTTCTGTCTTTAATCTGATCACAGATTTAAACTAAAAATCAGACTAATCCACTTAAGGTCATGTTTCCAGTGTTGAAAACAAAATGCCTCCTAGTCAGTGTTTTCTTAACTCTCGCTCTACCCTGGGCTTGAACACTAGAACTCTCTTCCATCAATACAAACCATTTCTTGTAGGCGTACTCCAGATAGGAGGCGACGAGCCGAAGCTCATACTCTGTGACATATTTGGTATCGTAGATGCCGGCGGGGAACATGTCACACAGGTCGGCTGTGAAGGTGGCCAGACGCTCAGGCAGGTGAGCGTAGAAACTCTGCAGAAAAGGTCACCAACAAAAGGTCAAAATGTCAGAGGAGAAAAAGTGTGCAGCACGTTAAGTTATCATGAAACATTCCTTTACTAGTCCAATGAGATTATAGCACAACACATAAGAGTCACCACTTCTATAAATACATAAACTAGATCAGTGGTAGAGTTCAGACATCGGTGAAGCAGCACCAGTCTGTGCTAACGCTAACACATTAAACTAGATCAGTGGTCGAGTTCAGACCTCAGTAAAGCTGCACCAGTATGTGCTAACGCTAATGCTAACACATTAAACTAGATCAGTGGTAGAGTTCAGACCTCAGTCAAGCAGCACCAGTCTGTGCTAACGCTAACGCTAACACATTAAACTAGATCAGTGGTAGAGTTCAGACGTCAGTGAAGCAGCACCAGTCTGTGCTAACGCTAACGCTAACACATTAAACTAGATCAGTGGTAGAGTTCAGACCTCAGTGAAGCAGCACCAGTCTGTGCTAACGCTAACACATATACCATTGGCTTGATGTCATATGACGTCATGGAGCCTATCGGTGTTATCTCATCTGAGGTCAGAAGGTCAGATGAAGTGAAGGAAAAAAAACACCTGATACTATCTGGTCTGGATTCTGAGATATCACCACTGATGTGTTTGAACTGTTGACCTTCACTGGCACCTTGACCTTTGACCTTTAGAGATCAACATTTAATGGTTAAATGGCTTAATTAAATGATTTCTTCGACACATCATCAATCATCTCTGAAAGTTTCATTAAGATCTGTCCATAACTTTTTGAGTTATCTTGGTCAAAAACAAACAAATGCAAGGTAAAAAATAACCTCCTTTGCACAGGTAACAAACACATGGTTACATATGGGTCTAGTGGTGCTTCATAATCAGAGGAGGCGGGGCTAAAAGGTTGTCTTTCAAATCCTCTGTATGCAATAGGACGGTACTACAACCAATCAGTGTAATCTTTAGGATGACGTAGTTAGAGCGACTGAAAGTTGACGGAGGAGTCTGGAGAAAGTTAGGAATGACTAAACAAAATGGTGGATTATGGAGCTGAACGACTGTTGTCGCTTCTGTAAAAAGAATTTAAAGATTGTTGACGTTTTCTCACATTCTTCACTCATCTGTGATAAAAGGAAATCTACACCTGTTGTTGTTCTTCTTCTATGGTTGTTTACGCTTGTTTCTCTCGGAATTATCACAGCGTCACTTTGTTAGGTCCGCCCTCTGACTCTATACTTCACTGTGATTGGTCGACCAGTTTCAGGCAAATCTAGACAAAAGTTACATTGAGTGAAACTAGACTACTACGATAGAACATTAGATTTACTGATGCTAGGAGGAGCTAGTGTGGCTAGGCTACTACGATAGAACATTAGATTTACTGATGCTAGGAGGAGCTAGTGTGGCTAGGCTACTACGATAGAACATTAGATTTACTGATGCTAGGAGGAGCTAGTGTGGCTAGGCTACTACGATAGAACATTAGATTTACTGATGCTAGGAGGAGCTAGCGTGGCTAGGCTACTACGATAGAACATTAGATTTACTGATGCTAGGAGGAGCTAGTGTGGCTAGGCTACTACGATAGAACATTAGATTTACTGATGCTAGGAGGAGCTAGTGTGGCTAGGCTACTACAATAGAACATTATATTTACTGATGCTAGGAGGAGCTAGTGTGGCTAGGCTACTACGATGGAACATTATATTTACTGATGCTAGGAGGAGCTAGTGTGGCTAGGCTACTACGATAGAACATTATATTTATTGATGCTAGGGGGGGCTAGTACGACTATGCTACTATCTCTTATTGTGAAAACACATTTTTGGTGTCTGTGACCTTTGACCTACATTCACCAAAATTTAATGGGATCTATTTTATACCACCTCATAGTTACTGCAAAGTCCATGGAAATGGATCCAGTAGGTTTTGCATAAACCTGCTGACAGACAAACGTACTCAAACACATTACACCCTTTGGGGGGTCAGGGTAATAAGACGGTTCTTCATACCTGGTAAAGGAAGACCATGTCGATGAGGCCGTTGTGGAGCACCAGGGGTTTCTTTGCCCTCAGCAGTTCAGTGAATAAGGCCCTGATGTGGACCCCCTGGTCATCTGCCCCCCCCTGGGAATGAGGAAAAGCAGACCAACAACAACTGGATGTCAGTAAGAAAATGGCGTACACCCTCGGAAACGGTACCCCCGATCCTGACATGAGGCGCCCCACTGCTCTACACTCTGTTTTTTTTAGAAAGTATTTTCTTCTGACATTAAATGTGCTAAATCTTACAGACTTTCATCACTACTCTGCTTGACTCTACTCAGACACTTTTGAGAGTTTCTATACAGATACTATCGTACCTGGACGTCATCAAACTCATGATTCTTTTTGTCATCATCCAAAAAACACAGAAAAGTGTGAACCTCCAGGACTGAACAGTGTGTCGTTTTACAGAATGACATCACTGTGTTGGAGTGAATTTAACTTACTGTGTGTGAATGTAAAAATCCACCTGATTCTATCTTGTCTGGATTATGAGATATCACCACTTATGTGTATCAGCTGTTGTCCTTCACTGTGACCTTTTTAGCTCAAATTTTAATAGTGACTTCCTTGACGCATTATCAATCATCTCTGAAAGTTTAATCAAAATCCATCCACAACTCTTTGAGTTATCTTGCTGACAATCACAAACAATAAACAACATAACGTCCTTCATTGGTTCTTGGTTCTCCTCAAGATTTCTTCTTTTTTCCCACTAGGTTTTGAAGTTTTTTCTTCCCGAGAAGGAGGGCCTAAGGACAGGGGGAGGGTCTAAGGACAGGGGATGCCTGGGACTTTTTCATGCATTTCTGTAGTTGATTGTGTTTTTGTAAAGCCCTCTGAGACGACTTTGTTGTGATTTAGGGCTTTATAAATAAAATTGAATTGAATTGAATCATTGTGCTAATCACAGTCAAGCCTCAAATCTTTATTGAATTGATCCAACTTTGTGGATTCTGTCACTGCCATTCATTTATTAGCTCCACCAAGGAGGTTATGTTTTTGCTGGCGTTTGTCTGTGTTCAAGATAACTCGAAAACTTATGGGCAGATTTTGATGACATTTTCAGGATATGTTGGAAATGTGAACAGGAAGAACTGACTTCATTTTGGGGGTGATTGGGGTCGGGGGGGGGGGGGTCTACCTTGGCTGAGGTCTGCGCTCTCACAGTGCCTTTGTAGTTTATTAAGGTGTATTTCAGGGTGTGCATTTTTTCAGCAGTTGGTGTTAGCATTGTGAAACAATTTTGTACAGTAACATATAATGGATAGAATTTCATATTTCTTGTCAACTTTGCACTTATTTATTTTAATACAAAAACATGGTGGGTTACCAATAGGCTTCACTAGCAGACCTACCACCACGACTACCCTGACTGAGCAGAACAGGTCGTCAGTAGAACAGAAAGTATGGCAAGCCAAAATGTTCACATAGGCACGTGTTCTGTTTATTACATCACACGCTCTATCACTTGTGCGGTCGTGCTGTATGGTAATGATCTCCTCTCACTGACTTTCTCCGCCAATTAATTTGTAGCGCCTTCAGCCAATCACTGACCAACACAACGAGTCCAGAATAGTGGAGCACTGATCTTACCCTTTGCAAGCGAAGTACGTTCACTCAGGACGTTCAATTTCTGATAAATATTTAGACTTTTCCTTAATCAATCTACTTTATCTTGTTCAACTTTACTGTGTCTATTCTTACATTTGTTTGTTGTATTTAGTTTTTTAATTCTTATTTTGTTGTGCTAATCTAACTGTAACAAATGGGCTGTCTGTATAGTTGCATGTTTTGCCACTAGATGGTGAAGTAAGACGATGGATGATAGCAACGTTGTTTAATCTTCAATACAAGTAACAGGTGTGAAACAAGCATAGAAGATGGAATATGTGCATGGTTGAACATCAACAGTTAAATTCAAAAGAACAACAAAGAGCAAGGGAGTATTTACAAGGCCTAGTAGAAAATAAAATATATAAAAAAGTCAAATAAACAGCAGCGATTGAGCTACAGACTGGTAGAGTAGAAGTCAGTCCACTGTCAGGGAGATATTGCACATTGTGGTTAGTAGATAATCTTAATAAAAACTAGAAGTCTATCTTAAGTTTCAAGAAGTTTGGTCTGAGTCAAAAAACCATCAAGGCCTTCTACCGTGGGACCGTTGAAAGCCTGTTGACCAGCAGCTTCACCAGCTGGTATGGGAGCTGTACGGTCAAGGACCATAAGGCCCTGAGAAGGGTGGTGCGCACAGCTGAGCGCATCACCGGATGTCAGCTGCCGAGCCTGGAGGAACTGTACAGCCAGCGCTGCCTCACAAAGTCCCTGAGGGTCATCAAGGACCCCACACACCCCCATAACAGACTGTTCACCTTGTTGCCCTCAGGGAAAAGATACCGAAGTGTAAAAGCGAGCACAAACAGGCTGAAGAACAGTTTTTTACCCCAGGCTGTGAGACTTTTAAATAAGTCTATGAAATTAACTTATTTATTTATTTCTATGGTGTGACTGCTTGTAAGCTGACCCTGGTCTTTTAAAAACTGTTTTTAATGTTTTGTTTTTTTTGTGTGAAGTAGCACTGTTATTTGTGCATTGTTTTTATTGTGTGTTATTTATGGACTGTTTTTATTCTGTGTTTTATGGAGCAACCCCCCCAACATAAGTTTTTCACGGTGCATGTACTTGTACATCCTTGTGATAATAAACTTCTTGAATCTTGAATCTATATTATATCTTATAACTCATTACCATACAGTACAATAGCACGTGTGTAAGTAAGTAAGTAGTAAGTAAGTAATCTTTATTTGTATAGCGCTTTTCACAGACATGGGTCACAAACCCATGGGTCAGAAACCCATTCACACACTCATACACCAGTAGACGGCTGCTGCCAAGACACAGGCGCTGCCTGACCCCTGACCCTACTCGGAGCAACTTAGGGTTCACTGTCTTGCCCAAGGACACTTCGACATGTAGACAGCCAGAGCCGGGACGCAAACCGCCAACCCTTCGATCATCGGACGACCCGCTCTACCAGCTGAGCCACAGCCGCCCATGTGCCATTATGTGTCCTGTAACACGTGATATAATAAACAGAACACGTGCCTATGTGAACACTTTGGCTTGTCATAACAAAGCATCACCTTGTTATTGCCTCTCAGGTACGGGATTCCATGGGCGTACTGTTTGTTGAAATCAAAACCGTGCTGCACCAGGAACTGGACCGACTGAGGCTCGATAATGTACTCCTCTGAACAAAGCAGGGTGAGGTTATACACCTGGACCATGTACGTGTCTGGAGCCTGAGAGGGTGGGAAATAAGAGCGAGGAGAGGGTGTCAGTAAAACACCTACAACACAAAATAACACCAGTTCAGACTTTGACACTGTGGCCATCTTTGTGAAGACTACGGTGGCCGGGAGGTGCCAACCAGTTTTACAAAATGTAAAACACTTTCACAAAGCTTGAGACAAAATTACATTGTAGAAAACATTTTTAAATATCATAAAACAAAATAAAATTGGCACGACACATTTACACATCCCAAGAAAAAGTTACATTAGAGAAAACAAATAACAAAACGTGAAACACTTTAACAAATGTATAAGCAACTCCAACCGCAAAGAGAATGAACCAACTCCAGTGTTGAGCCGGAAATGATCACTGGGATGTGTTGTTGATCCGGCTGTTGAGACGTCCCCTGTGCGGCTGTTCTTTCGTTCTGGTCTGTGCATTTTAAAAACTCCAAGGACCGACCACACGAAAAACAAAACTGCATTAATCGGCTCATGTGTTCGCCACAAAACGGGGAAAACTGCGATCCATCTGGGGTCACCATGAACAACAAATGCCCATCATCATTTCGGGTTCAAACCTGGAGTTGGTATATTCCCTTTCCGGTTAGAGTTACTTGTAAATTTGTTTCCACATTTGTAAAAATGTTTCACGTTTTGTAAATTTCTTTTTTCTAATGGAAATTTGTCTCGGGATTTGTGAATGTGTTATGCCAATGTTATTATTATGTAAAACGTTTTCTACAATGTCATTTTGTCTCAAGCTTTGTAAAAGTGTTTCACATTTTGTAAACTTGGTTTAGACCTCTCGGCCACCATAGACGCCAGCTGCAGTGTCCAATCACAGGTCAACACCCTGATCAAAGGAAACTTTACTCCGTCTCACCTTGTTGTCCAGTTTTTTGTAGCAGGAAATTCCTAGAGAGATGATGGAGCGAGTGCGAGCTGCGTGACATATGGCTTTGTATCTTTCCTCTATCGATCTGAGATGATGCACAAAAAAAAAATATCCAGAATTATACATTTTTCAAAATGAAGGTGTTCAGACCCTCCAGGATTTCATGTTGTTGCAACTTCAACACAAATTCAGTCAATCCCCATGAAATCAGCACAATGTTGCAATTTTAACCAATCAACTTTCCCACAGGGCGGCACGGTGGTGCAGTGGTTAGCACGGTGGTGCAGTGGTTAGCACGGTGGTGCAGTGGTTAGCACGGTGGTGCAGTGGTTAGCACGGTGGTGCAGTGGTTAGCACGGTGGTGCAGTGGTTAGCACGGTGGTGCAGTGGTTAGCACTTGTGCCTCACAGCAAGAAGGACCCTGGTTCGAATCCCGTACCACACCTTTCTGTGTGGAGTTTGCATGTTCTCCCGTGTCCGCGTGGGTTTTCACCGGGCACTCCGGTTTCCTCCCACCATCCAAACACATGCACTGATAGGTTAATTGGTTAATCTAAAATTGTCCATAGGTGTGAATGTGAGAGTGATTGTTTGTCTATATATGTTCAGCCCTGAGATGAACTGGCGTCTCATACAGGGTGTACCCCGCCTTCGCCCATTGTAGCTGGATTAGGCCCCCAGTGACCCAAGTGTGGATATGAATGAATGAATGAACTTTCCCACAAAATGTGACCAATCATTTGAGCTGCTCTTTTTGCCTTTTCCTGTTTACCTTACAGTACGAAGAAACATGTGTGGCAGCAGTTCACATTTGACGACTAAAATGATGCACTAGTACCAACAGGTGCATTTGGAAGAGTAGTTTTTCTGCTGCATTTTTATCATACAAGTAATATTTTGAACCTTTCATATTTGAAAGGTTGTCTTAATATCTCAGGTTCTTTGTTATATTTTTGTCAGAAACTGCCTCTACTACACAGTACCATATTTCCCACACTATAAGGCGCATTAAGAGGAGTGAAAATTATAATAAAAAGTCAAAATTATCAGATAGTCACAATTATCAGATAAAAAGTTAAAAACATGAGATAAAAAGTCAAAATTATGAGATAAGAGTACTTTTATTGCTGCATTTTTGTCATCCAGATATATTTTATTTGTCATATTTTAAAGGTTGTCTTAATATCTCAGTGTCTTTGTTCTATTTTTGCCAGAAACTGCCTCTACTACACAGTACACAGTACTATTAATGTTTTTTGACTGTCTGAGACATTTCTATTATGTTTTATAACTTCATGTAGTGTTGTGAGCTCATATGAACTTTAACCTTTGAACCAACAGGTGCATTTGGAAATTTTTTTTTTTTTTTGTATTTTTATAATCCTTGTAAAATTCCATCTCAGTAAAAGGTAGTTTTCAGGACCATATCACCATGACTTTGAATTAACTTTCCATTAACTAAACACTTGAAATATGATTTAATTTGAATTACAAAAAGGGAAAATCACAACTATTTATCACAACTTTCACTTCCTCTCACAACAAAAGCCTAAAAAGCATCGCAAATTACATTTCTTTTTTTCGGAAAATCTCATGCAACATCAGACATTTTAGGACAAAACAATCTCAAAAAAGGCCCATGAAAACATACAAGATGTGTAAAATAAATGAGCTGTGGCGTAAAAAAAAGAAATAAAAATAAGGTGCATTTTACCAGAAGCTTATTTGTACAGTAAATGTAATATTGCATTGTAAAAGTGTCACTATTTTATTTAACCAGGTTTCTCCCATTGAGATCAATTATCTCTTTTTCAAGGGAGACCTGTCCAAGAATGGCAGCAACACATAGTTTCATTTATATTCAAATCACATTAAACGCATCGACTAAAAACACAAACGCATAAAAACAAATCGTTAATGAAAGACAATTTGTGTTCTAAAGATTTCACTGCAAATTTAAAAACATTTAGACACAAGAATTCAATTCAATTCAATTCAATTTTATTTATAAAGCCCTAAATCACAACAAAGTCGTCTCAGACTCAGAAGAATGTGCATTTATAGATCAGTCTGCAGGTTGTTCCAAGAAAAAGGAGCAGAAAACCTAAAGGGTTTCATTCCCAATTCAGTTCCAACTCTAGGAACAACAAACTTCACAAAGTTCAGTGATCTTAAGCTGTTAATTCCATTTTTCAAAACTAAAAAAGAGAAGAGATAACCAGGAATTTTGCCAAGGATGGTTTTTGTAGATGAAAATGTACCAGTGTCCAAGACGGCGTGTGCTCAAAGACATCCAGTTGACTTTAGAATATAAATTAACATAAGTATTGCACTGTAGATGTTGTATTATTAAGAATAGACATTTTCTTTACAGCAGTTTTGTTGTTAATTTCAGGGGCATGGAGGAAGAACTAACCCAAACACTGGACCACATCACATCAGTTGTGTGATCTTTAAAATGGCTTCCTGTTTATCAGTGGGCAGACTTAAAACTGCACAGGTCAGAATATTCTGTATATTTGTAGATATGTGAAATTATTTTGTTTGGGGTTCCCTTCATATTACAGAGGGAAGAACTGGTTCATTACAGAATGAACTGTGAACAAATTGTGATCAACTCAACAGTTATTGAATACAGGAACTAGAAACTGATAGTTCATTGATTCTTTTATACCAATCAGTGCCAGATGGAGCTTTATCATTGGCCCACTGTAAAATCATATTTTCCTGGCAGCAAAAGTTCAAATGTTTAACAGTGTTTTGCTAACTCATATTCTCACATATTTATTTGATAATCCAAGTATCAGGGACACAGTGCTCATTTCTCCAAATAAAACTGTTAACTGTGTGAATCGTCTAAACGACCTATAAAAATCAAATCAGTTTATGGTAAGTACTTTTTAAAATCTTTTCTACACTTTTTGTTTATTTTGTTGTCTCTATGACTTTCAATGTAATTTTATGCCTCATGTTAGAGCCCAATAAGATGCTTTCAAAGCTTCAAGAACACACCCTTACTATTATTTAATGAATTAATAGCTAATAAAAGCTAGATTTAATGTTTCACTCACTCAGCAAGTAAAGCCTTCCTGTTCCCAAGACCACTCAGCTCCTGGAAAGAATCAAAGCAGTAAATTATTATTGTTTTTTTTTTTTTTTTCAACAAGAATGTGTCGAGCTGAACCTTTGTCTCCTGATTTTGACTACCACAGTTCCGAATGTGCATCTCTTACGTTAGCTTACCGTGTCAATAGCAATGAATGAGGCCGTTTTCATAGCCAGAATCATAGAAGGCCAAAGCTCCGTGAAGTTATCATTCTGAACATCAATGACTGGGACTACCATAGAAGATTCCATGTTTGCATTAACTTCTTATTTGACGCTATAGCAAAACCGTTTCCTTTCGCGGCTTGGTCTGCAACACTTGGCTAATACAGCCCCGAATGTTAGCTTAACTAGCTTAGCTACTAACGCTCAGTTGTCCGGTGCAGAATACCCAATTGCTTTACTCTTTAAAATTTTTAACACTTATTCTGAAGGTATAACACCATTCATTAATCACTTCCCACTTTTTAGGGGCCGCTGCTAAGCATGAGCCGTAAACATTTCAACGTGCTCTTTGGGGGTCCTGTCAAATTTTCTTGGTAGCCGCTCGACTACTGCCTGATCATAAATAAACCGCCATTCGCTGTCTGCGCCCTAAACTACTTCAAACGTACTGATGTGAAGTTTGGCTGCAATTTATAACCTCATTGAATAAAATTGCTGATCAACCAATTGTTTAGTTGTTATCAAGACAATTTTCAATCCGGCGTTCATCCCAGGCGTATGTAAATACTACATCACAGTCCTCCAGTGTCGAAGAGAAGTGCGCCATTTTGGCTCAAACAAAGTCAGAAACATTTTATCCCTGATAAAGTATTCCACTGAAAAAATATATAATACGATGTGAACGCACTACAAGTCAGAACCCTGGTTTTCCACGACTAAACTTCGGATGTAGGTGTAACTTTTTGATTGTTATGCTGTGATTGTTTAGGTAAAAGTAATGCATTAGATTAATATCCATAGCTGAGCTCCAGGGTGCAGCCTAGCTAACTTAGCTTCTGCTGGATTTTAGCTTTGTCGTTTGTTTTGTAAACTGAGGCGATGGGCGGCTGCTCTGCTCCAAACTGCTCCAATTCCACCAGTATAGGGAAACAACTGTTCAGGTTCCCCAAAGACCCTATTCGAAAGAAGAAATGGGTGGTGAATTGTCGACGTGACTTTGAGCCAACTCCTCACTCCAGACTCTGTCAGGTAGGTTCACACCGAGAACACTCACTCACAGTGTTTCATTTTCTGCCTTTTGTTTATATGTGTGGGTGTTGCATCCTTTAGGACCATTTCGAGCAGAGTCAATTTGAGGAGATAGCCAGATCACCAGCTGGGGGGAAGAAGCTGAAGCCAAATGCCATTCCCACGTTGTTCAGTGTTGGAGACCCACCTTACCCTGCAGTCACCACCCCATACATCTTACTGCCTCTGAAACCAGAACCAGGTACCTGAATGCAACATGGATGTATGTTGTCAGGTTGATTTTGCAAATAAACCCTTAGGTTCTTGGAAATTTTAGCCAACTGATATATTTATTTGTTTCCAGTGGAGAAGGAGTTAAATTTCGGGGACCATGGTTATGCCAGACGAACACCTCTGCCCAGGCTGGAGGAGGAGAGCATGGAACGGTCTGCAGAGGACCAGCAGCCCTGTACTCAATGTCATCTTCTTAAGAAACAGTTGGAACAAGAGATGCAACACACTGCAAGGTTGCAGAAGGAGGTAAAGTGGTTTACTTTTAGATTATTTCAACATGTTATATCTTGGTTTTTAGTTTTTTTCCCAAGCATTTTTACATAATACATACAAATATATTTGGACGTGGCGATTATATGATCCAGGGTTCCCGCAGGATGTAAAAAAGTCTATAAAAGTCTAAAATTCAGAATCTTAAATTTTAGGCATTAAAATGTTTTAATTCAATTCAATTCAATTTGACTTTATTTGTCTCCCTTGGGAGAAATCTACATTGGATCAGGCTCCACACGACAAACAGAAAAACACATGGCATACATACACAGATACAGTAACAACACACCACATTACATAATAATAATAATAATAATAATAATAATAATAATAATAATAAGTGCTTTACATTTGTGCATCCCCACCATTCGTCCCACACATCCTCACATGTGACTGTTGTGGTGTTGTGATGTGGGCGGCTGTGGCTGTGTTGGTAGAGTGGGTCGCCCAATGACTGAGAGGTTGGCGGTTCGCGTCCAAGCTCTGGCTGTCCACATGTTGAAGTGTCCTTGGGCAAGACACTGAACCCTGACTTAGGCCATTAGTAGGACTGACCTTAGTCCTTAGAAACCTACTGGTGTATGAGTGTGTGTGTGAATGGGTGAATGTGATGCTAATGTAAAGCGCTTTGAGCACCATGAAGGTGGAAAAGCGCTATATAAATGCAGTCCATTTACCATTTATCATTCACTGTTTAGCAGCTTTACTGAGACAGGAATGAAAGAGTTTTTGTAGTGGTTGTATTTGCATAGAGGAACTCTGTATCTCCTTCTTGAATGCATGAGCTCACACTCAAAGTAGAGCACATGTGTGGGGTCACTGATGATGTTAGGGACCTGTCTCTCTACAGCCTGTTTGTAGATTTGCTGTGGGTTTTGAGGAACAGGGGCTCCAATCAGGGCTCTACACTAACTTTTTTTTCCAGGAGCACACGTGCCCCAAAGTTAAAAAATTTAGGAGCACACAAAAAAATAGGGGCACAAGTAGGTTTTAGTTTTAAATGTTTATTTATTTACAGTGCAGTACTTACGCACAGATACCAACATTCTTGAATGACTGCTGTCATTTGTGTTAATTTAGAGCAGACCATAACATAACTTTGTATTATGGGATGCTTTGTCCTTTGATACATTTTAGAACGTTGTATTGGCTGCCTTGTTATTAGATCCATTTTAGAATGATTAACCCTTTAACTCCTGAGACTGAGACACAGTAAAAAATAAAATAAAATAAGCAACACAATGAACAAAAAACCGTCAAAGTGATCATATAGCACGCGTTATGGAACGTTCTAGCACGCGTTATGGGACGCGTGCCATTGCGCGTACCAGAACGCGTCCTGTAACGCGTGATATAATAAAGACAACGCGTGGCTATGTGAACACTTTGGCTTGCCATAATTAGCTCCTCAGGTCTGTGTGTGTGCCTTATTGTGTGCTGCAAGAAGCACTCGCACATGTGCGACTGTTTTGTTTTCCTAGTTTGCGCGCTGAAATATTTGCTCGCAAATGCGAGTGAAATGGGCGCACTGTAGAGCCCTGGCTCCAATCATCTTGCCTGCTGTTTTTACAAGATTGAATATTTGTGTTTTAGATTTAACGAGCAGGTTCCCAAACCAACTTGTGATTCCGTACCTGATCACTGACTCTATAGCTGCTCGATAGAAAATGAGCATGATGTTACAACAGACACCATATAGTCTGAGCCTGCGCAGGAAGTGGAGGCGCTGGTGGATTTTGCTGCAGACTGTGGTGACCTGTGTGTGCCAGCTCAGGTCATGGTCAATGTGGACTCCTAGATATCTAAAGACATTCACCTGTTGTATTTCCTGAACATCAGGGGTGCACAATAACTATTGCACAGATAACTATTGCACCGATAACAGCCAATTCTGACGTCACGCCGATAGATTCGATAACATTACATTTAGGCCAGATAAGTCGTGAATTCTACATTCAGAAATATTTCGGTCTATTTTCTGCTCTGGGAGAAATAGGCTATCAAAACGTGAAATCTCAGACCGCGCCAGGCTATTCGAACCAGATCAGTGACTCGAACATTGTTTGCTCAGGCTGCAGCTCGAGCTCTCATTCCAGAGCATCATGGCCTCAGTAGTATGGGAATTTTTCAGGGTGTGTGAAGAAGACCATTCGCTAGCTAAATGTAATAAGTGTTCCAGGGACATTCCGAGGGGAGGGAAAACTAGCGCGAAGTTTAACACTTCAAATTTGATCAGTCATCTGAAATACAATCATCGCTTTGACGCTGTTTTCAAAGAATTCGAAGACGCAAAAGCTGCTCAAGATGCTAGCAAGGTCACTGTTACTGCTAAGCCATCCACCAGCGGGAACATCGTCGCGGCTTTTGATAAAGCTAACAAGTTTGACAAAAATGACCCAAGGGCAAAGGCTATTGAATACTTAATCATGGAGATGATGGCCCTTGATGATCAGCCCTTTACCCTCGTTGAAGACAGAGGGTTTTCTCGCCTCATACAACATATGGAGCCACGCTTTACAATGCCAAGTCGCCGCCACTTTTCTGATGTCTGCCTTCAAGATAAGTATGAAAAGATTGCCAAAAGTATTCAGTCTTTAATCGATAACACCATGGATGACATAAGTTTCACAATGGATATATGGACTTGCAATGTCAGCCCTACAAGTATGATCAGTTTGACCGCGCAGTGGTTAGACGCAGACTTCAACCTGTATAAAGCGGTTCTGCATTCCCAGGAGCTCCCTGGCTCACACACAGGAGCAATGATTTGTCAGGCCTTTGAGAAAATGCTACAGCGGTGGAATATCGAGAAAGAGAGAGTGCATGTTGTACTGCGCGATAATGCGCGGAATATGGAGAAGGCGATGAATGACAGCGGGGTTTCAAGCTTGGGTTGTATGGCCCACACGTTACAACTTGCGGTGAACGAGGCTGTATTGAGTCAGAGAGCAGTGTCCGACTGTGTTGCCATTGGGCGCAAGATCGTTGGGCACTTCAAACACTCTCAAGTAGCGTCAAGTGCCCTAAAAAAGTTACAAGAACAACTGCAACTGAAAGACACAACTCTACAGCAAGATGTAGCAACCCGATGGGATAGCACTTTCTATATGCTAAAGAGTCTAGTGGCGCACAAGCAAGCAATTGCTGCTTATGGAGTTGAAAATAATTTGCCTGCAACGCTCAGTGCCCACCAATGGACCCTGGTCGAGAACATGATCCCCATCCTCAGTCCGTGTGAGGAACTCACAAAGAAAATAAGCAAGGCAACAGCTTCAGCTGTAGACGTCATCCCTTCCATCCAAGCCTTGACGCGTCTGCTTAAACAAGAGGTGCCTACAGATCAAGGTGTGAAGACGTCAAAGGACACCCTGTTGAAAGCAGTGCAGTTACGTTTTGGTCGTATTGAGGAAGAGCCCATTTACTACCTCGCAACAATACTAGACCCAAGGTATAAAGATCGATACTTCACTCTCGCTTCTAAAAGACAAGCAAAAGAAATGCTGCGGGAAAAGTTGATGGAAAGCATTGCAGTCACAGACGACCCTCCCCAGGCCGAAGAACCGCCAGAAAAGAAGAGCAGGGAAGCCGGGAATAACTCACTGTTGGGGATGTTTGAGGCTATTTTGCAGGAAAACTCTGAAGCTTCTCTTCAGCAAGAAAACAGCCTGGTCGATTCACAAGTAAGTAGCCTAATGTTAAAACTTCAGTCTACTACTCAACTTGCGTCTCGTTAGAGCACTTTCATAGGTCTAATTAATTGCTTTGTTGTGCTGTGTTTTGTTCAATTGTAGCTTCAGTCATATCTGTCAGAGCCAACGCTTCAGGTTAAGAAGTGTCCACTGGAGTACTGGAGGATCAATCAGAACCGCTTTGAGTGTATGGCCCCGTTGGCTCGCAAATATCTGTCAGGTCCTTGTACCAGTGTCGACAGCGAGCGCTTGTTTTCATCCGCTGGTCATGTGATGACAGAAGAAAGAAACAGGCTTGCGTGTGAAAAGGCAGAGATGCTGCTTTTCATTAAAAAAAATCTCCACCTGATCCAGCCAAAGGCCGAATGAGAAGCAGCCCCTTAGAAGATAACCAAATAGGCCTAAGGGTTGGTTTGGGCCTATCCTAGTGAAAAATAGGCTATCATTGATAGATAGGCCTACTCAAGAGAATTTCCAAGTGCCTTAACCCTTGTTTCACCTTTAATTGTTTTCTTTGAGCTCAGGTTTTAACAATTATCTGCAGGTTGAGACATTTTATTTTTCTTTTCTTATTTTCCAGAAGGCATTTTTTCAAAGATTGCGTTGCTGCACTGTAGCCTACAACATGACTCAGCCTATATTTTCTTATCTGCAGCATTAGGCCTCCTCTTGTGATAAATAGGCTATCATTGATAGATAGGCCTACTAAAGAGAATTTCCAAGTGCGAAAACCCTTGTTTGTTTCACTTTTAATTGTTTTCTTTTAACCCAAATTTTAACAATTATCTGCAGGTTGAGACATTTTATTTTTCTTATTTTCCTGAAGGCTTGTTTTCAAAGATTGCGTTGCTGTAGCCTACAATATGAATGAAAAAAAAAGTATTTTCTTTCTGCAGCATTAGGCCTACTCTGATGCTATGTTTGCATGTTTGTATTCAAGGATAGGCCAATATTTGTGTCCAAGTATTGAACTGAATCCAATACTCTCTGTTCAATGAATCTATTCATAAATGGACATTCTCAGTTTGGAGCCTATAACCAATGTGTTTGGATTAGTTTTTTTTAAAAAAAAATGATGCAGCAAGCTAATTATTAATGTTCAAACAGATTCCACTGTTCAGTTTTGACAGAATAAACGATGGAATAAATTCTTTAGAGTGATGTCATTATGTGGAAGTTATCGGTTATTGTTATCGGTATCGGCTGAAAGGAGCTGAAGGTTATCGGTTATCGTATCGGTTTTACAAAAACTGTTATCGTGCATCCCTACTGAACATGGATGTGGACGGGGGTGTGGTCCCTCCCTGATCTGGGGTCAATAATCATTTCTACTGTTTTACTAGGATTTATCTGGAGTTTGTGTTCATCACACCAGGCAACGAGATTTGTTACAGCTGTACTGTGGACGCTAGGATTTGATTGATTATCCAACAAACTGAGTAAAACAGTATCGTCTGAGTATTTCAACATGACTTGGTTTGGTGATGTGCACACACAGTCATTTGTGTAAAAAATGAATAAAAAAGGTGAGCTTACAGAGCCCTGTGGGGCGCCAGTGCTGCAGATGGCTATTTCAGACAGAGTTGAATTAAATTTGACTTGTTGTGGCCTGCATGTCAGAAAGGAGTGGTAACACTTGATGAGGAATGGGTTTACTTTTGCGGCAACTAATTTGTTTAAAAGTATGTGTGGTTGAATCAGATTGAAAGCGGAGCCAAAATCGATGAAGACCATTCGGGCAAATCCTTGTGGATTTGGCTTTTTTGGTACTGGGATAACAGCCATATTTTCATCCCAGGTCTAAAATTTAATTTACTCAAGTCTTAACATTTTATACGTCCCCTCCGTCCATTCCTGTGTCTGTAGAAGAAAAAAAAGGGCCTATTGCGTTGCTGTTTCGATGGTCAGCTGCTGAAAAATAACTATTTGGGGGCTCAGTGTGCACTATGGCGTGTAAAAAAAAGTGCAAAGTGACATGGATTTGAGAATCAAATGTGATTGTCTTTTTTATTTGAGGGGGTCTCGATGTTAAACTTCTCGAAAGCCAGCTTTCGTAGCCGAGGATCGGACCGCCAAGGCCCCCGCCTTGGTCTGCTGTTCAACCCACAAAGCATGGGACCCTTCTGCCTCCCCTCGCAGGTGGTGAGCCCACACGATGACGACCTCATGTATCCAGTTCAGGCTGGGCCTGGCCGGGCCCCATGGGCAAAAGCCCGGCCACCAGGCACTCGTCCATGGGTCCCAGCCCCAGGCCTGGCTCCAGGGTGGGACCCCGGTAACCCTCCAGGCTGGGTACACAAAGTTCTGTTTTTCTTTGGCATAAGGATCTTTGAACTGCGCTCAGTCTAGCCCTTCACCTAGGGACAACATCACCCACAGGATCACTAGGGCCCTCAAACCCCTCCACCCCAATAAGGTGGCGGTTGAAGGAGGGGTAAGGGAGTTCAAGTACCTCGGGATCTTATTCACGAGTGACGGAAGGATGGAGCGGGAGGTCGACAGGCGGAGTGGGGCGTCACCCTCAGTAATGCGGGTGCTAAACCGATCCGTTGTGGTGAAGAAGGAGCTAAGCCAGAAGGCGAAGCTCTCGATTTACTAGTTGATCTATGTTCCAACCCTCACCTATGGTCATGAGCTTTGGGTCATGACCAAAAGAATGAGATCACGGGTACAAGCGGCCGAAATGAGTTTCCTTCGCAGGGTGGGCGGGCTCAGCCTTAGAGATAGGGTGAGAAGCTCTGACATCCGGGAGGGACTCAGAGTAGAGCCGCTTCTCCTCCAGGTCTTGAGGAGCCAGTTGAGGTGGCCCGGGCATCTCGTGAGGATGCCTCCTGGACGCCTCCCTGGGGAGGTGTTGCGGGCATGTCTATCCGGGAGGAGACCTCGGGGCGGACCCAGGACACGCTGGAGGGATTATATCTCTCAGCTGGTCTGGGAACGCCTCAGGATTCCCCCGGAGGAGCTGGGTGAGGGAAGTCTGGGCCTCTTTCCTGGGGCTGCTGCCCCCGCGACCCGGATAAGTGGAAGATGACAACGGCCTCAATGTTGGTCTAAAATCTTTCTCTTAATGGCCCAAAACAAGTGAAAAAAAGTTTTAAAATTCAACTTGGTGATTCTTGCAAAAACCCTGATGATGGCGATTAATGATCGCAATAAATTTCAGGTCGATTACGGTGATCAGCTGCGAGCCTCGATCAAACATGGCAGAAATGTGCTTTGAAGCGTAATTTTTTCCACTAATGCACAGATATGCATTAAACTGGAGGTACACTGCCGGGAACAGAAGAAGAAAATAAATGAAACCAGGTGCAAGAACTAAAGCTAGACGCACAGATACAGACAACTAGGAATGGGTGGTATGGCCAAAAATTTGTGTATATACAATATATATATATATATATATATATATATATATATATATATATATATATACACAGTGGTACATCAACTTTTCATAAGTGTTTTCATTCTGTGAATTTTTTGAAAAAAAGTCGCAGTTTACATGTAAAAGGCCTGACTGGTTCCAAGGCCCCAATACCTACCCCCTAAAAATGATCAAAGTATACATAGTTAGTACAAATATGTGTTTTCAGTTTTATAAACAGTATATTTTAGATATAATGTATTGGTGTCAGTGGTTAAATGTGTTACTGACTGAACATTAAACCATTAAATGAACCAGACATGTGGGTCATTTTAACACCAGATATGTGGGTCATTTTAATACCAGACATGTGGGTCATTTTAATACCAGACATGTGGGTCATTTTAATACCAGACATGTGGGTCATTTTCATACCAGACATGTGGGTCATTTTCATACCAGACATGTGGGTCATTTTCATACCAGACATGTGGGTCATTTTCATACCAGACATGTGGGTCATTTTCATACCAGACATGTGGGTCATTTTCATACCAGACATGTGGGTCATTTTAATACCAGACATGTGGGTCATTTTCATACCAGACATGTGGGTCATTTCCATACCAGACATGTGGGTCATATTCACACCAGACATTTGGGTCATATTCACACCAGACATGTGGGTCATTTCCATACCAGACATGTGGGTCATTTTCATCCCAGACATGTGGGTCATTTTCATACCAGATATGTGGGTCATTTTCATCTTCAGTGTTTGTTTACAGACGTTTGGTCAAATATTGATCCAAAGACGATTGACTTTGACCACTTTTCATAATCTTCCAAAAATGTCCACGGCGTACGTTGTCAACGTGGGCGATAGCACGAGTCCTGAACATTTTTTTCAGGATTTTTTTGGGAAAGTTGATGAAATGTGTCCAGCATGTCTTTTATTGGTGCAGATGGAATGTTGGCTCCTCCTCTTTTTTATCATCTCCTGTTTCTCTTCTATTAATAACTTTTTTTTCTTCTTTTCATTTTCACCAGAATCACTTTCTTTGGGCTCATGATCAATAATCAATACGTTCTGTAATAAAGTTTAAATGAACACACTGGGAAAAACTCACCAAACAACAGTAACTCTGTGATGAATGAGGGTCAAAGGTCACCAAAAGCATCATGGGTAGCTCCCTCATAGCCAATGGGATGATACGTACAGTACATATTTACGTCTCAGGGTTTTATTTTGTAAATTTAATTTTCTTTCGTATTCACAGACAGAAATTTGACGTAAAGCCGGGGTTCTCAAACTTTTTTGGCCCAGGTCCCCCTTGGAGGGGTGAAATTTTTCCATGTCCCCCCTCATCCTCGCGATACTGAAAATGATAAAAAACCACTTCAACAATGATTATTATGAAACAATGATAACCTTTTTTAATAGTGCTTTTGTGCAAACCAGCCACATTTTCAGGTATTATAATATAAATGAACACTTCAGAAACAACAATTTTAAATAATTTTAAAATAATAAACGGAACAAAAGACACACAAAACCTTCTTGAGGAACTTGGCGGACACAAAAATCGATCCATGTTCGCTGCAGGGTGGCTAAAAATAGCCTGTGACTCGCACTGTCTCAATTTAGTCAAGCTAGCGTCAAACAGCGCTGTTACTTCCGCCCGCTCGCTACAAAATAAAACCTCCGCATTTCAAAATAAAACGGAAAAAAAAAAACGTGAATAATTTCACGTACCCCCTGGACCCCCTGCGCCACGTCCCCCTAGGGGTCCGCGGACCCCAGTTTGAGAACTGTGGACGTAAAGACTTTCCTTAAGTTGGATTATTCATTAGCTGGGTCTGTGTTCAGATGACCTTTGACTGTATTTAATGTTCGAGGTTAAACCTGTGGGACATAAAGTGCACAAAGTTCAGAAAATCAGCCATTGTTTCTTAATGTTGTTTAAATACGGTTTGTCTGTGACTGAATGATAATAAAACTTCCTTAAATCTTAGCCCGTTTGTTCTAATCATGTGACGTGTGTCTTGACTGATGTAGACAGAAGTTATTTTTCGATGGAAATGTTGACAAAGACTCTGTATCTTTTCTCTTCCTCTCAGGCAGAGGAAATGAAGAAGCGCCTTTATCGGCTCGACCGGATTGAAAAAGGCCTCCAGAACTTTTTGTACGAGGATCAGATTCGTGCTCTGTCCCTCACCAAACGCTCCAGAAGGGCCGTCTGGTCTCCCGAGACGATCATGAAGGCGCGAAAGATCCGCTGTGCGGTCGGCACCAAGGGCTATGAGTATCTGAGGGAGGTGGGGTACCCGTTACCCTCCTACAGGACCCTGTGTAACCGTCTGGAAACTAAAATCATGGTGACGACTGACATGAGCTGCGAGGAACTGGCCGAACTGGGCCTGGGTCTCATGGCCACCTGTGACAGTCCCACACAAGGTGTCGGCGACAACGAGGAAGAAGAACTAATAGGTGTTTTAACCTGATTTCTGCCCGTTTGCATCACGTAACAACACTAACGAGTGCAGTGTTACACGTCTGGAGGCGACACACGTTGGACATGTTTGTTTGTTTGTTTGTTTGTTTGGTACCTGCCAAAGTCATTTGCTGCACATTCGCCACGCTTTGCCTCAGGTTCTAAATTATTTCAAACATCAACCTGCTTGTGATTCGTGCAGCACCTGACAATGCACGGTATTTTCTGCACGATAAGGCACACTGTCAATGAATGGGTTATTTCATTTATAAGGAGCATGAAGTGAAGTCAAAACCATGAGATAAAAAGTTAAAATCATGAGATAAAATGTTCAAATTATGAAATAAAAACCATGAGATAAAAAGTCAAAATGTAATAAAGGTTATGACAATATCAGTTAGGATATTTTATTCCATTATTAGGTTTGATTACATTTTTAATGGAGTGCACATTTTATTCAACTTTTATGTCTTTATTTCAATATCAAATAAAAATGACTTTAACACTAAACATGTCATTTAGTAAAACTATCTGTCAAACTGTCTCTAAAATGCCAGTGTCAAAATAAAATGTCTTACATTATTGGACATTTATTACACATTTCGATGCCCCACCCCTCACAAAAAAACCCAACATACTGATGATGTCACAGTTGGCAGATAAAGTCATATATGTTAATTTTCAGTCCACTGTGGCTCCGCCTCCAAAGCCAAACGTCTTTTAACTCAGCAGTCGTTCTGTTGTTTAACATCTAGTGTGGATAGCAGGGGTTTCAAACTCCAGTCCTGGAGGGGAGGGGGTCCTGCATCTTTTAGATGTGTCCTTCCATCACCATGGAAACCATTCCATCATTCCACTATCTTCTGCAGAGATGACGATGAGGAGCTGATAATGAACTGTGACGTCGACTGAATGGATGGTTTAGTGGAAATATTCAGAAAAATTTAAGCCTTCTTTCTTTTTTATTTCTCTTTACACTGTTTGTTCATGGAGCAGGCGTCAAAAGGAAACGGATTCAGCAAAAATTACAAATTAAAACTGAAATAATTTTTTTTTGCAAATTTTCCCATGTTTATAATTTTGTAAATATTTATTAGTTTTTGTTAATTTTGTTGCTCATTGTTTATTTTTCTACATTTTGCTTTTTTTTTTGTTTTTGCTTTAATTTTGCTCCATTTGTGTCTTACTTTCTTCATGCTTCATGTCATTTTCATTAATTTTATTGATGACTTTGGCCAGTTTTTTTGTTAATTTTGTTGCTTATTTGAATTATTTTTACTTTGGAGCTGCTAAAGTCTCAGGAGTTAAAGGGTTAAAGTGAATCATGTGACAGAGGGAAATATCTAAAACATACAGAGGACCAGGGTTTGACATCCCTGGTCTAGAACATGGGTGTTAAACATGTGGTCCGAGGGCCAAATCTGGCCCTTGGGATGAGTTTGTGAAAAGCAAAAATGACGCTAACATATTAATCATTTCAGTTCAGTTTCCACTTTCAGACCAATTCAATCTCAAATGGAAAAGATCAGTAAAATACTATCATAATAACATATAAATAAAGAAAACTAATAACTTCTCTGGTTGTAGATGTAAATATTTTCATGTATTTACACTAAAACGAAGTATAATTAAGCAGGAAATGTGAATAATCTGAACAAAAATGAACAACATGAAATCTCTTCAGTAAAGCAAGTGCAATTTTCACCAGATTCTGCTAAATATTAATAAATATTTTCTGTATTTGTCGCCACAAAGTGATCTATAAGTTATAATGGACAATATGAAATGATACAACAGTGTTTTTTTTTATAAATGTTTTCAGTTCATGTTATTTACATTGAGTTTGGAGAAACACTGTGATATTGTAATTGAACTTTTTTTTCCCTCTAAAACATTTTTCTATATTATATTATTATTTTACTTGTCCAGCCCACTTCAGATTAAATTTACTGTATTTTCTGAAGTATCAGGCACACTTAAAATACTTTAATTTCCCCAAAAAACGACAGTACACCTTATAATCTACAGCACCTTATATATAGATCAATTCTGCTTGTGCTTAGTGACTTGGAATTTTCACTTTTTATCTCATGATTTAAACTTTTTATCTAATAATTTTGACTTTTTATCTAATAATTTAAACTTTTTATCTCATGATTTTCACTTTTTATCTAATAATTTAAACTTTTTATCTAATAATTTTGACTTTTTATCTAATAATTTAAACTTTTTATCTCATGATTTTCACTTTTTATCTAATAATTTAAACTTTTTATCTAATAATTTTGACTTTTTATCTAATAATTTAGACTTTTTATCTCATGATTTTAACTTCACTCAGTGCACTTTATAGTCCAGTGCGCCTTATATAGTGCACAAAACATGGTACTTTCATGTGGAAAGTAAAATGAGTTTTTGACACCACACCCCTGGTCTCGAACATTCTCAGATTCTCTAAACACTAAATGTACAACTATATTATAGACATTATTTGTCAAGTTTTACATAATCAGTTTTGTGGGAAAAATATCTCTAAATATAATAATATAATAAAGGTATTACATGATTGGTACAAATGTTATTAGAATACTGCTGAGGATATTTTATTCCATCACTGGGTTTTATTCCATTTTCAGGATATTATTATATTCTCGGTGCTACAGTCCAGACCACTAAAACAAAACTGATGTGAGATGCTTGGTGTTTGCAGATACTGTAGAGTTTTGCTTCATGGATTGTGGCTGATCGTGGTACGGTACATTTTTCAGACGTGAAGAGAATTCCTCATTGTACAGAGTCTGTTGTGATAAAGGTGAAATGTGGGACAGCTGATCTGTTAACACATAACAGAGGAGTATTCAGGACATAACAAATATACTGCTGTATTCTCCACACTATAAGGCACACAGTCAAACAATGATTTAGGTTTTTTTAAGGTTATTCATGTATGGACTGTGAAAAGTGTTAGATAAAAAGCCAAAATTCTAAGATAAAAAGCCAAAATTATTAAATAAAAAGATGAAACTATTAGATAAAAAGTCAAAATCATTAGATAAAGTTAAAATTGTGATATAAAAAGTCAAAATAATGAGATAAAATGTAAAATCATGACATAAAAAGTCTAAATTATGAGATAAAAAGTGAAGATAATTAGATAAAAGACAAAATATTGAGATTAAAAAAAGCCAAAATCATGAGATAAATTGTTAAAATCATTTCATAAAAATTATTAAATAAAAAGGCAAAATTTTTTTCTGTCCTGGACTCGGTCTTGGACTCAACAAAGGTGGTCTTGACTATAGCCCTGATATATATATATATATATATATATATATATATATATATATATATATATATATATATATATATATATATATTCCGTCATAATGAAAACTACTGTAGCATGTAAATATTTGTTTCTGTGTTTGATGAAACTTGGAACTTTTGAGGAAATTTACCTAAATATTGTTTGTCATTTGATCATAGGTGTAAAGGAGCAAACAGTCAAATATCTGGGTCAATGCTTGTTTTTGTTTTTGTTTTTAAATGACATTCACTTCCATTATAACCAACAGTCTTGTTTATTTCCCTTTAACCCATAAAGACCTAAACATCCACCAGTGACACAAACCATCTACAGATATAAACCCTTTAATAATGATAAACATTCATTAACAACTATATTAAGAATATTTTCTGGACTATGAGGCACACCATCAATAAATGGTTTATTTTAGAGGGTTGTTCATATATAAGGTACATTAAGTGAAGTCAAAACTATGAGATAAAAAGGCAAAATTAGGAGATAAAAAATCAAAATAATGAGATAAAATGCAAAATAATTACAATAAAAAGCCAAAATTATGAAATAAAAAGTCAAAATGATGACATAAAAAGTTAATATTAGGAGATAAAAGCCAAAATAGTGACGTTAAATCGTTGTCTGCTAAATATATCTGTCTTTTCACAATGTATTCTGAACATAGCTGGCAGTCAATGAGTTAAAAAGCCAAAATTTATGACATAAAAGTCTAAATTATGAGATAAAAAGTATAAATTAGTTTAGTTTAGTTTATCTCACTCATATTTTCACTTCAAAGCAGCAAAAGAAAAGAACGATACAGAATTTAACTGAAGAAGGTTCAGGAAGAAGC
>CM035799.1:46630818-46635818 GCA_020466265.1 Siphamia tubifer | reverse complement strand
CTGGTCATTCTGGTCTGTGTCTGGACTGAAGATACATTATCAGTGGTAATAGTTCAGTACTAGTAACTATGGTTGTATTTGTAACTATAGCTATCACCTTATATCAGCGTGTTTTCATTAGATTAGATGATGTCATATCCAGGTGAATGGTTCTATTTATAATCCTGGTTGTTGTGACACTGTTTTTACTTTTAGATCAACAAATAATAACCCAAAATAATTGACTTTATAATCTCATGCATACAACTATATTTTTTTCTGTCCTGGACTCGGTCTTGGACTCAACAAAGGTGGTCTTGACTATAGCCCTGATATATATATATATATATATATATATATATATATATATATATATATATATATATATATATATATAAAAGATAAGATAAGATATACTATTATTTTCCCCGTGGGGAACTTTTTCCTGGACTCTGTCCAGCTGCAGTTTACAGAAATACAATACAGAGCGAAAGTTAAATAAAATTAAATAAATAAAGTGCAGCAGCATACTTCACAGAAGTAATGTGTAGTGGGATACATACATGAGAATGCGCATTTATATATATATATATATATATATATATATATATTCAAAAATAAATACATTCATTCATTCATTCAAATACAGGTGTAGTTTGGGGTATAAACCCCTAACCAGATTTTCATAAGGATCTCTGTACAGAGCATAATGGGGTCACAAATGTCCCCACTTGGTCATTTCAGTAAAATGGAGGGTTAAAGGGTTAATGTGAGTGTAACTGCCACTCACATGTCCACCAGTAGAACTAAACTAAACAAACACTTTGTCCTGTCAGGTGATCAGTGAGTGTGTGTGAACTTTAACCTGGTGTTGTGACTGTGGTCTGCTCTGGACTCTGAACAAACCGCTCACATCAAAAGATTAAATATTTGTGTTCAAGGTTTACAATGGGAAAAAAAGTCTATTTTTCATATTTCTACTCCAAATATCTCCCCACACTTAACCCTCAGATGGATAGATGGGGTTCAACATGACCCCCAGGGGTGTAGAGACCTCTCTTCTTAAAGTGAGGTCCAGTGATGTTGTGTTAAAGCTGATTTTAAATCATCTCACAGAGAAAACATCAGATGTTCCAGTAAATTCTGCTTCTAAATATGTTGTAAAAACCTTAGTGACGTCCACCAGCCTGAGTCAGTTCTGAACAAACTGCTTTAGTCGTCGTCCACCTGTCATGTCATTGTCAGTAGGTCTGTCAGATGGATAACACAACTCATCCACTGCGCTGTCAGGTTGTCATGGTAACAACTCGCTGTCCCAGTCTTTAGCTGCTAGCTCTAGAAGTTAGCTTTGGGTTTAGTTGATGTTTTAATCAAACATTTTAAACATGGTCGTACCACATAGATTAACTGAGCTCTGAGTTTAATATGAATAATTCTGTCTTGTATTCTACTGATAATGATCACATTTAAGAATTTTAAATACAATACAATAATCTCACCCAACCAATGGTAAAGGTAAGATTATTGTAATTACTTCATGTGTGTGTGTGTGTGTGTGTGTGTGTGTGTGTGTCCACAGAGACATATCATGCTATAACTCAATGAATACTGTAGATATCACCATAAAATTACATGAACATATACATATAGCTAATGCACATCAGATGCAATGATCCATTTGAGTAAAGGTCAAAGGTCAAGGTCACAATTAACTAAAAGATCAATACAAGTAATCACAGAATGTCTAATATCGCCCCTGTTTTGTGCCGATCTCCAGTTTCTATGACAACCTGTTCTTGAATTACAGCCAATAATGTGAGTTTGAACTTTCTGAGCCCTTGACCTTTGACCTTTCACAATATTGATAATTTCATTATATGTATATATGTGTCAGTGTGTGTAATATTATGATAATATATCCAGTATTGATTAAGTTATAGCGTGATATGTCTATGTTTGACACAAACAGTGTTACACATGTTAATCTGAACACATGTCACCTTTGACCTCCATAGATCTGAAAACTATTGATCATAGGTGATTTTGACCTTTTACTTAATTGTGAACACACACACACACACACATAGTGATTACAATAATCTCATCAATGTTGGGCAGGATTATTCCTATTATCAGTTATAACTCAATAACAGAGGGTCACAGAACTTTCAGATTGGTACCAAATGATGTGGAATGAAGATTTATACATAATTGGTGTCATCACCTACAATGAATAGTTTTTCAGATCTCTGGAGGTCAAAGGTGTAACACTGTGTCAAACATAGACATATGACACGATAACTTAATCAATACTGAATATATTATCATAATATTACACACACTGACACATATATACATATAATGAAATTATCAATATTGCAAAAGGTCAAAGGTCAAGGTCATATTTAGCAGAAACATCAAAATCACATTATTGGTTTTAATTCAAGAACAGGTTGTCATAGAAACTGGAGATTGACACAAAATAGGGGTGAGATTAGACATTCTCTGAATACTAGTTTTTAACAAAAAAAATAAATATTGACTTTTTATCTCATAATTTTTATTTTTTATCTGATCATTTTGACTTTTTATCTCACACTTTTGACTTCATTTCATCCATTTTATAGTCCAGTGCGTCTTATTGTGCGGAAAATACAGTCATTCCATAATTTTGGACTTAATTACCATGTTTAAATTTACTTCATAAAATCAATAGTTTTTAATGTAAGTTGAAATATTTAAAAATCTATTCAATTATTTCAATGCTTTATTTAAGTAGACAATGGTTAACATATGTTCTATTTCTACTGGATTTCCTCAGAACACTGTTAGTTATCATGTGAGTCTCACTCGTCCCTCTCTCTCTCTTTGTGTTTGTTTTGGGGGATGTGCTTCATCGTCCCCAGAGACTTTAAACACACCCGGAGGTCAACGCTTTCTTTATGAAGGACAAACGGGACAGAGAGACGACAGAGGTAAGAGGTCCTCTGGTGTTTGGGATGATTTCTACTAAATCTGCACCTTTATATCATACACTAGTGTTTTTTTTTGTGACCATATCTTACTGATATTAAGATTTTCTAAAACAGATTTAAACCTCTGACTGATAGGCAGCATTTATTTAGAGAAGAGGTGTCAAACATGCGGCTCGGGGTCCAAATCTGGCCTTCCAAAGGGTCCAGTCTGGTCCCTGGGACACTGACCTTTGAGTTCAGGTTATATATCTATATATATAATTTAACCTGCAGTGGGTAAGATCAGTCAAATACTCTCATAATAACGTATAAATAATCACAACTCACTCACAACGGTTTGTCTTTGTAAATATAAAAATGTTCATGTCATTTTATTATATTTAAACTAAAATGATCATTTCACAAAAATACAAGTAACATGAACAAATATGAACATTTATTTAAATGTCTGAAAGGCTTGTTTACCAATGTTCTGTCTGTTATTACCGTATTTTCCAGGCTATATGGCACAGTTAAAAGACTTGAAGTTCTTCTTTAATTTCACCTTATATATGGGTTAATTCTGGTTATACTTAGTGACTTAGAATTTAAGCTTTTTTATCTCATAATGAAGGTAATAACTCGTTTCAGTTTGAGTTTTTACTGTCAAACTGAAATGAGTGCGAGGGTAAAAACATTTCTTGGCATCTCTCCAGGCACTCACATCCTTATTTTGAATTAATTTCCAGCAAAATCTCTTAAATCTAAAATTCAGTAAAAAAAATCTGCCTGAAAAGGAGCTTGAGTTTGTCCAGAGTTGAGTGTGTGGGTATAAACATGTTTATCTGCTCACTGTTTGTCTTTTTGTTAGCATGGCTGTTTGTCCAGACTGTTTGTCCCCTTTGCCCCCCCCCCCCCCCCCCCCATGTCATTCTTCTGTCCTTCAGTTGTCTGGCGAATAATAAACAGATTATCTCTGCATGTGATGGTACAGACAATGAGGTGTTTTTTTTTATTATTATTTTGGGATCAAACTAGACTGGATGTTTTAGTTCAGGACAGAGAACGCACACTGGATGTGTTTTATTCACGTCTGCTTGATTTAAACCCAGACCAGGTTAAAGTAACTCATCTTCTGTACTTAATAGAGCGGTTAAATGACTATTTTAATTAGAGGAATCACAGAGTTGCTTCAGATTAATTTCGATTTGTACAAATATTAATTTTTTTTAATCGCATAATGAAGACGTTTTATCTTAATTGTGACTTTTCCCCCATTTTTCCTTAATTTATGTTTTTGCTGGTGTTGGTTTGTTACTTGGACAGATCAAATTTGGTCAAGTATATTGATCGGTAGTGTTTGTTTGTTTGTTTGTTTGTCTGTTTTCACTCCAGTGACCACATTTCTGGAGCAAACTGGCTGTAATTTTATGAGAAGTTTTGTCTGTCACCTGCAGTATGGGATCTATTTACAGTCATTAAGATCAGTGCAATGTTCAGTTGAAGGTGAATCAGATGTTCTACCTGTTAATTTACTAAATTACAGACCTTGTTTAACTCGTGCAAATGCAACGTAATAATAACCTCGGTCACATCTGGACTTTCTGTGGATGCAACTATGATATAACTGTCCATGAAATCCTGGGAGGACTGAAGTTGTTAGCAGCGTGTAGCGCAGTTGTGTTGTTGTCATAGCAACCTTGTCAAAGTCCATAACAGCAGTCAGTTGTCATTAGTAATGCACTACGGTGCAGCTGTAGTCAAATCAGGGGGCGGGACTGAGGCAAAGGTCAGAGCAACAAACTTCTACAAATCAATGAAATTACTTTAATATCTTTGTTGTTGTTTGTCATAATGGTGTTAAACTTTACAGTGTAATAATTTCACACATAAAATGCTCCGGAGTATAAGTCGCACCCCCGGCCAAACATCAGGGTGTCCTGGTTCCTCAACACCTGATGCAGACCTTGTTGTCCCAGGTGCCATCTGAGCCGGTATGACTCTATTTATCATATTGTTCATCCTGAGGTATAGGCATATACACCAAAGTCAGAGATGTAGACCACT